>JBBPSD010000623.1:0-19642 GCA_038093415.1 Xerocomellus chrysenteron | reverse complement strand
CATCCACATCCTTGAGTTTTTCTAAACAGACTTGAATACAAAGCTCATATTGGGAGAGGATGTTGGTGTGAGAATAAAATTGGGCAAGGAGTTCCCATTGTTGACATGCAGATTGTGTTTTGTCAAGGAGACTAGCAACGACAGAGGATATTTTGCGGTCAATGAGCACTTTTGCTTGTGTGTCCTTTGCTAGCCAGTCCAATATTCCTTCTCTCTCCGAATCTTTAATAGCTTTGGGATCTGCAGGGATTGGCATAGGTGTGGCGAAGTTGGCGTAGTTCATTGGATCACTACCATTGCTGCAGTATGACCAGAGATGTTCGCCTCGTAACGCTAGGATCATTTGCTTTCACCATTGTGAGTAGTTTTCCATGCCCATTAAGTCGCATATATGGTCGTATTTGCCCATCTCTGATTGATCAATAAGATTGATGGTGATTAGGACCAACTAAAGCGAGAGTTGTTGAGCTAAGCACCTGAGATGCTTGTGGAGTGATTGATAGACTAGTATTCATGTGAATTTGAGTTCTACCCTACCAGAACTCAGGGCTCATAACCTGAACGAGCTAGCCAAGTCAGTCACTCAATGATCGTGGTGGTAGAATGCTATAGAATTACCTAGTTGAGTCAGTCACTACGACTAGTGTAAGTAAAGTGGATGTATGCGAGTGGAATGTAACATACCTCAGTGGTCGTGGTGGTAGAACACTGAGGGAAAGAAACGAAGCTCAGAACTGAAGTACCAATAGGTTATGTAATGCATGCATGTACGGAATGGACGAGTGCGAGATGACAATATGCGATAGCAATAGCAAATAATGATAATGTTCTAACAGAATGCAGATAAGTAGATCATTCTCAGAGGAAATTCATTTTCATGCTTTAATGGACATGGGGTGGACATACTGTATGTGCTGGTTGGACATGAGATAAAGAAAATGATTTTTATTATTATCAATATCAATTCTGTCCCCCCTTGGGTAGGTCAGCATTCAACACTCACAAACAACTTTGCAGCCCAAGGCATTCACACAATATCCTAGACAAAATCATTTTAAATACACAGGAAGGAACACATACAGTCTGTGTGCCTACTGAAACTAAATTGACTGATGACACTGCCAATGTTCACTGAAGCCCTCAACAAGCCTGAGAGGTTATTGGAAAGACTCTTTCCACCATACAACCTATATTGCAACATGGTTGCAACAGGCTAAAACAAAAGATAAAACTAAACAACTGCATTTTAGTTGTGGGGGATCATGCTTACATTAATAGTTAACAAGTCATACCAAGTAGCTCGTTCGACGACCGACGAGTTGTTTGCACAATGGTTGGCGGTCTTGGCGGTCGAGGACTCACTCAGGGACCTCGTAACCGCGGAAACGTCCGTACGGTTGTGGTCGGAGCTTGAACGTTAGTTGCAAACTATACAGTACAACACCCCCGGCGATTGCCGGCTCAGGAAGTCGCTACATATCCTCAAGACTCATTAACGCCAACGCCGACGCCGACAACGATGGTCAACATCCCCAAGTGCGTGGTCCACCTTTATCTGTACCGTCACCTCTTCTCACCTGCACAAAATGTAGGACACGACGGACATGTAAGTCCTGTGCCATCATGCTTGTTCCATCGAGAACTTACTTGTTCCCAAGACTGCAAGGGCAAGACGTGCAAGAAGCATACGTGCGTGTGTCCGCATTATGATATACTTCCAAAGCACTCATCGCTTCATTCCAGGCCCCACAAGGTGACGCAATACAAAAAGGGCAAAGATTCGCTATTCGCCCAAGGAAAGCGTCGTTACGACCGTAAACAATCAGGTTATGGTGGTCAGACGAAGCCTGTCTTCCACAAGAAGGTAGAATGGTCACAGTACATCCGTCACTACTGTTCCTCACACCGCGTCGTTCCTAGGCCAAGACTACGAAAAAGGTCGTGCTGAGACTTGAATGTACGGTGTGCAAGTATAAGATGCAGCTGTCGTTGAAGCGTTGCAAGCAGTGCGTTGTATTCCGATCTGTCATTCATGTCGTCGATTTAATTTCCCATTCTAGCTTCGAACTCGGTGGTGAGAAGAAGACCAAGGGTGCCGCCCTCCAATTCGTGCGTAGATTTCGTCTGAATGTCTCATGCATGTCTGATACCCCGATCAAAGTGAGCTGTACATCGTCGTCATCCCTGTTTCGCGTCTCTTTCGTTATGTATCCACCGCCGCACTATGACATGCAATCTACCACATGCAGCTCTCCCGTGTTTGACTCTAAACAAAAATAAGTCTGAGCGACATTTTCATTTGTGTGGCCTTTCATCATGCCACATCAAGGTCCGTGAGATGTGGAAGTTGAACGCCATATCGGAGCCATCGAACAGAGCTTCACACTTTGCAGGAAGTTGATGACGTTGAGATCCAATAATATGTCAAGTATCACATAGTATCTCTAGAGATGCAATTACACTTCGAGCGGTCTGTTCACCTTTCTTATCCCATGTTGCCCTCTGGCGACCAGAGGCCTCATGGATTACTTCTTCAGGTGTAGCACGCGGAGAGTCGGGAGACGGTAGAGGTAATGTATCGTTATAAAGATCCAAAAACGCGCGGCAGTGGGTAATTAGGGACTTTATCCTACCGGGTGGCGATGTGCCTGGCAGTGTTGATATGACGATGGTCTGGTTGGAGGAGTCATCCTTCATGAGGAGTCCTAAGAGAATCGCAGTGTATCCTCTCAAAAAGGCGCATTCGGGGGGATCGTCTTGGCAATGATCGGAGTACTGGACGTGCAACGCAGTAATGCACTCCAGGACTGATTTTTGGCCAGCGCATCGACAAGTGCGAACGCAGAGGCGGGAACCAGAGCATATGGGATTGATCGCTGAGGAACCAAGTGAGCGCTTGTGTCCGCATCGAAACGAAATCTTACATTTAATTCTAGAAAGAACCGTTACTTTCGGGCTCAAGGTTGCCCAATTCATGACCAGTCCTAAAGCAAGACAAAGGAGATCGAACGCTTCGACTGAGCTCTGTTGAGACTCCATGTTCCGTGATTCCGACCACCTTGCTTGGGATCGCATCACGGTCATGGTGGCGAACGGAAGTGCATGAGGCACTTCCAAGGCTGCATTACACCACCACGGGTCATCGTGAGACAAAAGGGTGAGCACTCGCATAGCGCAGCATAAACATCTTCGCGCTGGTGAACCAAAAATGAATGCTGCCGCGTTGAAAGCCTCCCATGACGATCTTACCTATGACGATCTCTTCTTCACTCTCCTCTAAGAAGCTAGAGGAGGCAACACAGAGCGATATCAGCTCCGACGTAAATCCGCTCATGTGTGATAATTCATTCGAAGGACTGTCGCCAGCTGAGGACCAAAGTCCAAGGAGATATGAGTCTAGGAGGCGGAGGCAGGCTTCAATATGGTAAAGGGATGGCATGTTGCTTTGGTTTGTGCCGGTTGGTGGTAATAAGGGGAGACCAGAATCATATGCGGTGATACGTGGCTCCAAGAGGCTAAGCTCAGCCCTCAAGTTCACCAATAACGCAGGCAGATACTGGCCTGCCAAAAGAGACGGGGGTAAGGTAGCAAGTGAATGCGAAACGAAGAAGCGTGCCGAGGGCTGTACATCATGAGGCCGGGCATGATACAGAATCCTGACATGGGACAGACCTGGTGGAGAGAAGACAAGCGTGATTCCTTTGACACTAAACTCGCAAGCGACTTGAGCTGCTCAAGCATATCTTAGTTCCGTGCATAGATTCCAATTCCAAGAACCACACTGACCGCAATAATCTCCGTTCGCAAGATACCATGCGATTTGAGGTCGTCGTCCGAGTGACTTGCAAGTACGGAAGCAAGCAGATCTTTCTTGTGATCGAAGGAACTCAAGATTTCCACAAGGGTCGGTATGAATTCCTCTTGCTGAGCGACCTCGACGAGTGTGCGGGGGTCTCTCGCAGCTAGGGCAGCAAAGAATGATATGGTCGCGTCGAAGATCTGATGAAAAGTTCCGAGCCAACATTTGGGAATCCAGATGCGAACGTACCTTATCACTCGTCCCAGCCCGCGCAGCCCATAGTTTATCCCAAGTGCGGATATAAAAATCTGAAGTTTTTGCCCGCCGGTTGAAGTCGAGATCACACAACTTATTTACAATTTCGAAGGCGCTATGTTCATACATGAGAACGAAAGCCGGAAATAAGGAACAGCTACGCACCTCGCTCTTCGCAAGGCAATTGCGCTTGAGCCGTCGAGACCCTCAAATAGATAACCTACTTCATCCAAGAATCTCCTACTCTCTCCTTTGCTTCTGAGTTCGGTAATACTCTTCAGGTCGTTCATCATGCCGGTGGGGAGGGAAGGTTGGGAAAGTTCTGATGCGTTGCGTCTCAGAGGGGTGGGCGCTGCAGCTGGCTCATCCTGATATGGCTGCGGGTCATCTTCAGATATGTCAATTCCCCAGCGGGTACGCAAGTCCGTGTATGACTCGTGTGGATCTGTGTCATCCTCAGCGGCGTTCGAGGGACCTGCGTCAGGCACAGGGAGAGACACGAGGAACGAGCGAGACGATCCTGCATATGTTCTGATATTTCGGCTCGGGAGAGGCTTTGGAGATGACTGAGTGGAAGCTTCTGGAGTGGTTTCTCTCTCAGGGAACATGGTTGGCAATGAGTGAGATGACGCCTGACGGGCCATTTGGATATTCGAAGTGGTGGCCGGCGGTATTTCGGCCAAGGGTGTCGCTAGAGGTACGAATGACAACACGAGGTGCATGTAAAGAAAATCGACATACATTCAAGAGAAGACTCCGTTCTGGAACGACCAAGCATCCGCTTCACAATGCTCCCTCGTGAGGGTTGACTGCCGGAACGCGAGTGCTGAGGGGTCTGAATCATGTGGAGGGAAGCAGAGCGCCTTGGTGATACTTCTGGGGTTTTCGGGGATCCAGAAGCGGACTCGAGCCGTGTTGCCGTCGGTTTCAAGCCGCTGGTATCCAGCTTCCGTGTGCTGTTCTGAGCATGTGTGCCGACGCTTGAATGCCCTTTCGGCGAGACGATTTCGACAACGACCTTGTGTCGCTTTCGCGGAGGGGAATAGTCACTGAGGGGTAGATCGTCGGGTTCATTATGATCCCCGGTCTGCGACTGTACGCCCGACCGTCTTCGCAGTGCTCTTCGACCGTATGTGCGCTGCATGCAGCTTTCCAAGAAAGCGGAAGCGTTGCTCCTGTCGATCATTGCATCCGAACACCACGTGATCATTCTTGTTCGTAGCAAACCTTGCTTGTTGGTCAGCGTTCGAGCAATGCAATCCCTCCAGGCGCGGATAGATTCTTTTCAAAAGACAAAGCGGATCAAACGCTATCCGAGCAAGCCGTCTTCGTCAGCAGCCTCCGTCAAGTGGCCTCATCTTCCGGACTTCAAGGCAAATGCGAACACCCTTGCCGAGGCAGGCTTCTTCTTCAGTCCTAGTTGGGATGACAGAGACAGTGTTACCTGCTTTCTGTGCGGAAAGGAGCTGAGCGACTGGGAAGAAAATGACGACCCATTCGAGATCCATTATACCAAGTGCAGGAGCTCGTGCGCGTGGGCTGTGGTGCGATGTGGCTTAACTGAAGACCTTGATAACAAGGGGGGGTACGGCGAATGCATGGTTCACGTCCCGAATACTCATTCTAGTCCACAGCTTCGTATTCAAGAATAAAATGCGTATACCTTCCAGTAAAGCAATGGAGAAGGCGCGATTGGAAACCTTTGGTGAAGATTGGTGGCCCCACGACGGAGAACCAGGTCACGGTGTGACGTCCGTCAAGGTAGACCATAGATGTCGTTGTGTTGTTCTTAAACTGAGCGATTATCCAGATGGCGCAAGCCGGCTTCGTGTACACCCCACAGGATGTCGGAGATGACACAGTAACGTGTCTGTATTGTAACCTTTCGCTGGGTGGTTGGGAGACAGAGGACGATCCGGTGTATGCGTTTCGTGCTTTCCTACGCCAGAAACCTTTCTGAGTCTATTACAGTCAGGAACACCGCACGCGGGACAGTAAATCCGGGGCTGCTTGTCCTTTCCTTGCGGCTGCATCCTCCAAACCTCGACGAAAGACTAGAGCGACTCGCGGTAAATCCGCAAAGGCATCCGCTTCAGTGTCGCGGCGCTCCCCATCGCCGAGTCAACCAGTCTCTCGCGAACGGCCAGCGGCTGTTCTTGACCCGTCTATGGACGTCAACCTTTCGCCTGCAGCCCCTGAACCTCACACCGTTACCAGCTCACCACCCCTCAGCAATGAATCGCATCAAGACGCCAGCGCCATTCACACCAGTGGTCCAATACATTCTTTACCTGATGCGCCTGACTTTCCGCCTGGTCCCAGTGCGCCGAGCAAGCCTAATACTTCACCTGACGCTACCCTGAATCATCCAGATTTAGTCGTGTCATTGTCACCTGCAGGGCAGCCCACAATTGCAAACTCCCATCTTCTAACAGAGCATGAAAGGACAATGTCATTAGAGCAGTGGATACGACAAGAGATTAATTTTAGTCACGAAAGACTTTTGGCTGATGGACGAAGACAGATAGAGTTATTTAAGGCGAAGGCAGTGGAACTTAGGAAATGTATTGATGAGTTATGAGATGGTTTTTGGTTGAGGAATTTCTACTTGGGATGTGCCGCCTGGCGTGCTCAAGATGAGGACGGTGCAAAGATAAGTCAGAATGCATCACCACCTGACGTTACCGGTGACACACAGGCTATAGCGAGGTACACAGTGGCCTTCAAGGATTTCGAACGGAAGCATTTTCTGTGTCAAGTTTGCACCAACTCTTGAACCTGCTTCTGCCCGAGTAAGTACTGTACTGCTAAATCGCGATATTTGTAGCACGTATCGAACACCCTCTCCGGGCCAACTTTTCCGCGGTCTGAATCAAGTTCTCAAGACGGGCGTCATCTATGCCTACCACGTCGACATTGCTCCCAAGACGGACCTCTAAGAACATCACGAGGGTGTTGCAGGCACCGGGTAGGCGTTTCTCATGCTCGTTTGTGTGCTCCACTGACTCCGACCCGTAGCTACTTTCAATTGACGTGAAAGACTCTGGCAGGGAACCATACTCTGGCGTACGCGCTTGGCTTGGATAACAGTGCTACCGTCGGTGACCCCATGCAAGGTTTACCTTTTAGTGTGTCATGATCACACCCATACATCAGATCTTCAGACCTAACCCATGGCATCCAGGCGATTCGGTTGCTCCCGCCTCAAGCAAGACTCCCAATGCATCATCCGCCGTCGTTTCCAATTCTCTTCTCCCCTCAACCTCATGTCCACGGTGTCGACCCTTCCTTCGGGCACATCTTGGATATACTATGTGATGCTTAACGTATTATGCGAGATCAGCGTCATCAACTTCCTCCATCTGTATCACGTCATTTTCGTCCTCAAGGTCTGTGAAGCTCTGTTCGATGGCTTTGATGTAGGCGTTCATCTTCCACATCTCACCGATCTTGATGTTGGCATGATCAAAGGCCAGAGCCAGGGTTGGATCTCCGGGATTGTGTTCCGTCTCCACGGACGGAGGTATATTTGGATACCTCGCTGAAAAATGGGTGAGAAGGATATTGCGAGCCTTCATTCTATGAACCAGTGTGAGCAAGGCTGCCTTGACCGCAAAGAAATACCCATACCTTCTCCCGATGTCAATTGCCTGGCCAACGGTACTGTGCATCTTGGCTGCGGCCATCTCTGCCTGATCATCAGCCATGGTGGATTCATGAATGAGGAGAGTCGCGTTTTCTCCCGCTTGCACCAATTTCTGTGTGGGAATGGTGTCTCCCGAATATCTGATGGGACAGTAAATACAAGACATGTTGAAGGAGTCGTGCATATACTTACACGATGCTCCAACCGTCCGTGTGTTTGATAATCGCTCCATGACAGCTCGTTCGGTGCACAACATCCACACTTCGGAAGCTTTCTAGGCCAAGCAAGGCACACATGTCACGGTGAGCTAAGATGGAACTGAGAGTCCGATTCAGAGAGGCACAAATATATCCAAGCGCAGGCGTACCTGCGGGAAGTCTCTTGGACGCAAGGAGATGAGAGATCGTTCTTCCAATGAATGGCGTCCATTGAGATCGAAATGACGGGACTTTTGGAACAAGGGGAGAGTCCAAGTTCTTCGAGGGCTGCATATTCGTGCAGATACAAAAAAACATTGTCGTTACCCACGACATATAGTGGTGTATCGCACGGTGGATCTAGCTGCATGACGTTCAATTCGGAAGATTCTATATCTCGAGTTCGAACGCTTACTCGTTGTCGCATTGCTAAAAGCTTCGCCAGTCCAATGTGATGGTCACCGTGCATGTGACTAATAAAGACGCATTTCAGCTCACGAAGGACCTGCCATACGTTAGAGATTGATGTGAGATCATCTCCAAACTTTCGAGCCAGTTGACCCCATGTGCCTTCTCCGGCATCGAGTAAAACATAGCCGTAATTAGGAATGTGGATAAGTGTTGCAGAAACTAAAAGCACGTGAGCGTGATCGGGAGCCCTGAGACATTTGGAATCACCGTTTCTGTATTTACTAGGCATTGCGCTGTTTGTCCCCAGTGGACATATTGTCACGTCTCCGCCACAGGTTTCCTCCGAGTCAGTGTGAGCAACATATGATTGAGCGTCCGCAAAGCTACTGCGAGTTGGTTCTGGCAAACCCAACGGAGAGTCGGAAGATACTGCAGGATGGAAGAGATCGCCTTTTCCGGTACATATGTCTAGAACTGGCGGACGTGGTGGATGCAAGCTAATTAGCATGGTTTTTTGCATGGCCGTAACGCGAGCGGGCAATCCAGGAACATCTTCACAAACATGTCAACTACCTCAACGCAAATATATATATGCATGTAAACGCACCACTTATCACCCGGTCGGCGGTGCATGAATACTTTTGTATCGGGAATATGCTGGGGTCTAGCTGGTTAAGTCGGAGCTGACTGTATGCGGCGCTGGTAAATGTCATCGGGTTCGGAAGATACCTGCGCGAAGCGACGATGTGCTTGCATATGATCGGTGACACGACTTCAGACGGATAATTTGAATACATACATGTACCTCGGGCCCAAAATTGTCCATGAATCCCTTGTAATGCTCGTCTTCAAGGACTCCGTCCCCACACAAATGGAATATCGCTTGGACTTTATGTTGTTGAGAGTCCTTCGCGTGCTTCCATAGGTATTTGGCAAAATGTCCAGAATCGACAAAACTTGAAAGTAAGGCGGGGATGTGGGCTAACGTTGGCGTGTCGAAGAGCAATACTACCTATAAAAGCTTACTATCTCATCCAAGAGAAGCACGAGACTTGACTCACAGCTGGAGTTACGCTCTCCCCAATACAATCTGCCGGTTTTATTTCGCGATCAACGACATTACCATTGCTGTCTTTGACCTGCACAGTCACGCTCTCTCCCTTGACTAGTCTCGCGCGCAGTGGACCGGGAGGCAGACCCAGATCGATAGCCTTTCTCCCATCGAATTTTCCGCGTATGCGGGGCCCCGCGATTGCATACGCAACCGTCGGCTTAAGAGTCGGATCAGAAGAACCGACAAGAACCCGTTCAGGAACTGGCAACGGTTTACTAAACTTCGGTGGGAAGGGAACTCGGGCAACAGTCGAAGAGGTATCTGCCTTTGTGTTGACACCGCGGCCCCTCGCTTTCCGCGTCTCTTGGTATTTTCCCGCGCCGTTTTGGTCCGGAGTTGCCGCCAACGTTTGAGATGCAGGAAACATGGATTGTATCATAAGTTGTCGCCATGCTTGGGCTACCTCCCCGTTCAATGAAACAGGGTCAAAATCAGGCGCAGATGCAGCCTTGCGCAGGGATTCCGTCGTGGCATCTGCGGGCTGATCCGCGCCATTCCGATTCAACGCTCGCTTGGAAGATCGCTCGGGCGTGTCATCGCGTTTTCGCTTTAACGGGCCGGCCGCTTCACCTCGAGGATTCGCAGCTTGCAAAGGCATTTCTGAGGGGACAACAGGGAGCGCAAAAACAGATATATTGTCATCCCTGTACACAGGTTGATCCTCAGTTTCCGTACATGTTGCAACGAGAGGAACCTCGGCAGGAGTGAGGTTGAGGTTGTCGCTTGAAAATGTTTGTCACATGATAGATATTGGAAATATGACATGGCTCACCGGTAAGTGTACTTCCGCATAGAAGCTATTAGATGCAAGAGCCCGGACGGACCGGTGAGCTGCATCTGAGATTGACCTGCATCGGCCAAAGTCATAAGCAACCCTAGAGAAAAACGAGTTGATTAACATCAAAGGCAATTAAAACGAAGGATGTTTTACCAGGGAGACCGCTGGCACGTTGAGTGCCCACAGAAGTGAGGAACAGTGCACGCGTTTTCTTCCAGTTCTGCTGGCTCTGCAGAAAGGCTCTGGTGGTATTTTCACCAACATTGAATATATACTTGGCAGAATCGAATGTGATCACCACGGTTGGCTCAGTGTCAGAGGATGCTGTGCTCAGGACGGATGCATTCCAGAGCATTGAAAAGCCGATTGACGAACGATGGAAGGGACGAAGACAAGGAATTAAGAGACGAGGTATGTTACACAGATCACGATGGCATAGCAAGCTGGCCAGCCTTACTGGACCGATTGTTGAGTAAGGATAATTCTTCCTGATGGCGTCTGATAAGTTCAAGAGACGTTTAGTTGACAGTGAGAGAATGATAATAATTTTATTACATAAATCCAAATTTAATATTTTCTCTGGAGGTCACGTGTACTAAGTGATATTCATCCAATTTGTCAGCATTCTAGCTACTGCTGCCGATTATCTCCGGGGTGTAACACGGGCCTGTTGATGCTCCGATGGAGAACACCCCCATACGCCCAAGTTCAAGTTACCCCAAAGGAATTCCCGGACTCCCGGGCTGCCAAACTCCCGGAAAGTCCAATTCTCAGATTTTCTAGAGCGGACGGGGCGGATGGGGCGGAAAGTCGAGTTCCGAGACAGTGCCCTCGGTTCCCCGAAGATCTGGTTGTGACTCGGATCGATCACGCCGAGTGCCGCTCTGTTCCGAATCTCCCCCTCGGACGCGTTGAGTGTGGCCATTATATACAACTTACTTAGCCAGGCTTTGGTAGGACTGCACGTCAATCACGCTCTGCAAAATGCTGACCCGATTGATCAATCGCAGCGTACAAGCTGCTGCTGTTCTTGCCAGTTGTGCGATAGCCACAACCCTGGTTACGGTAAATGGGATTGTGAGCCATGTTATTCCTCCACTTCTCTGTAAGTCATGGTACCTTCCCTTCTCATGTCACTGGTGACTCTGCCCAGATGGACAGATGTTCGAGGTGCGGCTGTCCTATTCGAATTGTCGGTTTATCTAATACGCCAACTCTTCCTCTCACAGGACATTAATGTGAGTGTTATTTTCCTCGCCAACGATCAGGACATTAAATGACCGTCTGACAGCATGTAAGGCTTTTATGTACGAGCTCCAAGGTTCTACTGACAGCGACGTAGAGTGGTGACGGTGGTATTTACGCAGAATGTTGGTTTATAGTCGCACTGTGTATGTTTACTGACCACTCTTCACTAGTGCTCCAGAACCGTGCTTTCCAGCAAGTCACACCAAGTAGGTAGCCAACAGCACTTCTGGCCGCATCTAACCGCTGTGTGCAGATACAGCCGCTGCACTATATGCCTGGAATGCTATTAACGGGGCCGGGATCAATGTAATCGCTGACCCATCACCCGTCTCGTCAGCGCTTCCAAATTCTCTCCAACTAACCATCCCACAAGGCACCTCTGGCAAAGTTGGTTTCGGGAATGAAGGTTATTATGGTTCGTCATCTTCTGTTATGTCGGGAGCTTCGTCAATATTCTACCAGGAATTCAGGTGAATTCCGAGTGGACTTACAGCGCTACCTTTTACTACAAATTCCCCGTTGCCTGTTTATTCGACGGAGCAGCCACTATCACCTTGCAGAGTGCTACGGGCGAAGTTTATGCCTCGGCTTCAGTACCGATCAGCGGATCACAGACGGAATGGAAGCAAGTCGCTGTATCTTTGAGACCTTCGTCTTCTCCCGCATCCACGGCGAACAACTTCACGGTCACGTTTGACGGATCCAACGCTACCGGTCAGACTATCGACTTCGCCATGTTTTCATTGTTTCCTCCTACCTTCAAGGGCCGTGAAAATGGGCTGAGAATTGACGTTGCAACAGTGCGCATTCAGTCAGCTTTTGTGTGATCAATCCAACATTCATGGTATCCTAGGCACTGCATGAGATGAAACCTTCGTTCTTCCGTTTGCCTGGTGGGAACAACTTGGTACGGGTCATCAAACTCGCCACCGTTACAAATCTGACAAACACTACAGGAGGTAAATTCAGCAACCATGAAAGATTTCATGGGTGATGAATAAACAACCCCTAGGGACAAACTTGGGCAACGAGGTGGCAATGGAATGCTACTGTCGGTCCGCTTGTCGACAGACCTGGTTCGTGTGTACCCTTGGTTAGTTTTTCGTGATTCATCCTGTACACATAGGTCGTGTGGGAGACTGGGGCTATATCAACACCGAGTGAGTGCCGTGTGCTTTGCAGTTTGCCGTCGCCCAAGCTGATTTTATTAGCGGTCTTGGTCTGCTTGAATACATGTACATGTGTGAGGATATGGAGATGGAACCAATCATGGCTGTCTGGGCAGGTTTGTCTAACTCGACGAGGACTGAAATTTGTTTCTGAAATTGTTACTACAGGCTACTCTCTTGACGGCGAGAGCCTTCCCGAGGATGAGTTGGCTCCATACATCCAAACTGCTATTGACCAGATCAACTTCGTGATTGGTGATGCATCTACGAATGCATATGGTGTGTCCGATTCCTTTAAGTTACGGCACGTCTAACTCGCTTCTAAAGCTGCTCTTCGCGCCTCCCTTGGTCACCCTGAGCCCTTCCATCTCACTTATGTTGAGATTGGTAACGAGGATTTCTTCGCTTCTGAATCGTGAGACTACCTGTTTTGCGTATCGACTAATTGTGCTGACTCTATTGTAAACTGTTAGATACATCTACCGCTGGAGAGACTTTGCAGGGAATCTGACCACAGCATTCCCCCAACTTCGTACGTATCTACTCAACCCGCCTGGGCTTGACATGACGAATCTTTTCATCCCCAACAAGATTTCATTGCCACTACCTATCCGTTTAACCCCATTTTGGATCCTGTTCCTATGCAATATGACAATCATAAGTACTCGACCCCCGGTAAGTTGACCTTCTGTGTCCGGACCTTACGTTCTTATTTTGTGAACAGACTACTTCGTAGAGAATGCATTCAACTACGATGCTTACGAGGTGAGCGGAGACCTCGGTTCTCCGCTTCGATTACTCACCTCCCGGATATGCAGCGTGACGGCACATTCTATTTCGAGGTAGAGCTTGTCCTATAGAACGCTGCTGAGACACTTAGTCTCCGTCCAGGGTGAATACGCTGCCATTTCTACCAACGCCGCGGACGTCTTTGGCGATCGTCTCATGTATCCCACTGTTCAAAGTAAGTTGCCGTGTCATATCCTTTTGCTGTCTTGTAATACATTCTCGGCTCAGGTTCTGTGGGAGAGGCCGCTTACATGACTGGCTTGGAGAGGAACGCTGACATCGTCTTCGCTGCTTCCTATGCGCCGCTCTTGATGAACGTTGCCAACTACCAATGGGCAAGTTTGACAACCTTTTGCTTTTTCATCATCACTAACGTCAGTTTTAGACGCCCAACCTTGTTGCTTTCGAGTAAGTGATGGATCTTGGCAACATTTACCGTGGATCTGATCTGAAACGAACAGTGCTTCGAGAGTCTACCCTTCGACCAGTTATTATGTCCAGCAGGTATAATCTGTGCTCACACACTTCGTCATGGCCGCGTTAACATGTTCAGCACAGCTCTTCAGCACCCACCGAGGCACCGAATATTTGCCCAGCACGCTCCCCACATACAATGGAACTCTGTATTGGAGCGTCACGCGGGACACCAATCTTTACACTGTCTTCATCAAGGCATGTATCGCAAACAATGATTGCAGGATCTTTTCCTAAGATTTTGTCTAGGTTGTCAACTACGACACTGTGCCTGCACCAGTGACCTTTGTGTTGCCTTTCGAGGTTGCCAGTGCCGGGCTTGCCACCGTGATAACTGGACCTGTGAACGCAAGCAACACCCCCACGACGCCAGATGCTGTGGTTCCTACGACGTCCGCCATGACTTTTGCGCAAACTTTCAACTACTCCGCCCCTGCCTACAGTGTCAGCGTCTTGACAGCCTACCTCGTGTAAGGAACTAGACGACGAGCCTAATAAATCACCATTTGTGTCTACCGATGTATGGAATCAAGGTGTTGGTCGGGCACTATGGCGGAATTTCTCCGGATAGTCGCTGTTGCATTACGGTTTGAACCTTCCCAAAGACGTCTTCGATGTGCTGCAAGTATTCGTCCGAGTTCTGGTCTTGCATGTTGCCAGCAGGGACGTCCAGCGTAAACGAAGGTTGATACAAAGGGAATGCGCGATGGTCTGGAATCTCTGCATCTAGAGAGAGTGGTCTGCCAGCCTGGAACCAGAGTCACGAGATCGACGTTCCTGATAACCAAGTCACCTACCACAACCGACGTCAGAAAAGCCCAAGCGCGCGCGGCATTCGGGGAATTGTATCCTCCTTGACGAACGTTTGGCAATGACCTCATATGAATAGTGACACGTACCGCCTCCGAGAAAGAGTTTCTTTCCTGACCAGTCATGCACTATTTTATCGATGCACCATCCGAGTGACCCCGGACCACTGATCGACCAGTTCCAAGTCGCCATAGGGTCACCTGCAAGTCCATCCACGCCACATTGGACTACGACGAAGTCTGGCTGGAACGTATCCTTGATTCTCTCGACGACCGGCCACACTCGCGCAAATGTCCGGCAGGAAGCACCTATTTGCAGTGGGAGAGACAGGGTAAACGGGTCGAACGGGGCATCTCCTGGATTTGGCAGCGCAGACAGAGAAGAAACTGGAAAGAAACCAGGAGCGGCGTGATGAATCGAGAGTGTCTAAGAGCGCAGTACGCATCTGTGTCAAATCAGCCATGCGACATTAAATTTCCCTTACCAGAACCTGAGACACCGCAGTGAAACTTGGATTATGAAAAGCGTGTGAGACCGCATCCGAAAAATGCAGGTCCAAGTCAAGGTACATCACACGGGACCGCCGTGGGGCTACTGAAGATAGGCAAGGCGGAATGCGTCTCAGAGCGAGGATAGCAAGAACACAATCGGCCACGTAGCAAAACCCAGAAGCATGGGACTTTTGTGCATGGTGTCTAGAATTGTATTGACCGGGAGCGTGAAAAAGAGCTGCAGGGAAATCGGCGAAACGTAGCTGACCTGCCTCCATCCCAACAAACAGCAACATCGCAAGAGTTTTCCTTTATTGCATCGACAGCTGTCAACGTCGCTCCTGCGATCAGCGGTATATACTCATGCATGCCTTTGAACGGTGGGCAATCCTACTCTGCGTGTATGATACAACCATGGCAGTAAAACAGAACACGCACGTCCTCGAGCCCGAATTCCGCAACCTGAGATGGGTCTTCGTAGTCGTTGGAAGGGTTCAAAGCATAATCGAGGTAATTGCGAGTATGATAGGCCAAAAGCTCTTTGCTGGTCGCTCTGCGGGGACGAAGGAATTTGATACACTTCTGGCCATCGGGCAGGGCCAACGACTGTATGTCGAATGCGCTGACCAACGAGTGTACCAGTAATGAACGGTTTTTATTCGAAGGCAGCAGAGATGACACCTGGCCAGGATCTCGGGATTAGCGACGGGTGTCGAATTGTGCGACACAGATGGACGGCTCGGTTTCGAGTCCCGCAGTCGTGCCTACCTTGACTAGTTCCTCGGACACGATGTATGCGACTGGTTGCATGTGGGTGGATCAGGACGGTCAATCGTGATTGTGGCAAAGTGGTTCAGCGGTTTGGCTCGGACTTCCTCAGCTGAGAGGTGTACGGATCCTCGCCACATGTTACGAATGAATAGAACTCATGCGCATACAACGTATAGAATGCAAGTGCAAGAATCCAGAGCATATTGCTTGTTTCCACTGCCGCTGGGCGTACCGTTGGTCGCGCCTGAAAGTAAGTACAGAAAGGTACAGATCCGGGTACATAGCACGTCTACAAGAAAATGATTATCGCCCTTCCGGTCTTGGCTCTGTAACATGATCGTCAGTATGGGAACAAGAAGACAAGGAATGCCAACCACTCACGGGACCATTGCACGCTCAAGATCAAATTGTCATAGCCCTTTCCGTTCAGTTTCTCCATCGCACGCTGTGCGATCGCCTTATCCTCAAAGCTGACAAAGGCAAAGCCTTTTCCAATACCGGTCTCCCTGTCCCGACCCACATAGACTCTTGCCACACGGCCAAACGAACCGAATAGTTCGCGCAGATCGTTTTCCTGTGTTTCCTCTGAAATATTCGTGACGCGGAGCGTGGGGAGGTCTTCTCGTGAGCCAGTTCCACCCGCACGGTTCATTGATTCTCCAGGACCGCGGGCACCTGGACGCATGGATGGTGGGACATATTTGCCACCGGTCGGAGCGGCAGGAGGAGCATCGGCGGCGGGAGCAAACTCGTCTGTTGGGGGGATTTCCGCCGTCTCGAGGCCCGCAAGGGAGTCCTTGTAAGGACACTTGGCCGTAAAGTGGTCTCCTTTGCACAATCGACAGACGACCTTGCCAGCACCGGCTTTCGCAAGCTCGGTCTTGATATTTTGTTCGGCAGTTGGCTCGCTTTCTGTCGACTGAATCGTGGACGGGTATCAGTGAAGGAGGTGAATGCAACGGAGATCAAGAGCGTGCCTTGTTTCCAGCGGTCAATTTGAGTACGACGTTCTCGCCGACGGTGGTAGTAGCACGATCGGGACCCTCTTTGTTCCCCCTCTCTTTGCCAAATTTTGCCCATTTTTTGCGCTCAGCAACTGTGTGTTCTACAATCGATTTCTGGAGCGTCCGCTGGATCTTGCGAGTGATCTGTATGCGTTCGATCAGGTAACTCGGAGACTTGGACGAAGGTGACTCAGACGCTCACTTTGACTTTCTTGCCTTCGTCGTTGATGGCGATCTCGGTCGTTGTGCGTATCCCATTCTCGTCGATGTAGTCATTGATGGGTTCTGCGAGCTCGTCCACGTCATCCGCCCACGACGTTTTTTGAGCAGACATAATGTTGTCGATAGCAAAGGAAACAATCAAATCCAAATATTCAATAACAAGCAAATTTCTTCGCTCAGGAATCTGGATCACTTTCTCCTTCCACCCATCGGTGCATCACCATTGACCAACGACTAGCAACCCGGCCAGCGAGTATGTGGCTCGTCACGATAATCGGGAGTTGCCGACCGACAGTCTTAGAACTACACAGCACCTCAGCCACAAGACGATCATTCCAACCTCTACAGCATGGGGAAAGGTGTGTCGCGTCCAATGTGGGCCAATTCCATGCTCATCCCACTCAGTTCACGGATCCCTTGCGCGTGCCGGCAAGGTCAAGTCGCAAACACCAAAGGTTGAACAGCAGGAGAAGGAGAAAGCACCTACTGGCCGCGCCAAAAAACGCGAGCTCTACAACCGCAGGTAAATACCCCAGGTCCGGCCCTCACATTGTTGGACGTTGACCCATCTTGCACAGATTCGTCAATGTCACGACCGTCCCTGGAGTAAAACGGAGAATGTGAGTACTTCGTCGTTCTTATTTCCCAGGGTAGTTTTCTACGATGAAACCCGAAAATCAAGCATAGTTCACACTGAAACTATCGTGTTGACAATCAAGCATCACGTCTTTCGCTCCTATCTGATCCATCGTCTTTCTACTGTCGATACATCTTATCTGACCCATGACACTCTTTAGGAACCCGAATCCAGAGAAGTAATTTGGACCTATGTGCTACACCGTGATGTGGCGGTCCTTGCGTTGTCATCATGCTGGCGTCAAAACTGGATAACCGGGTTCTCAACTAGGGTCACAGCTGCTTCATTAATGTCACTCTTGATCGACACCGCCTGTTTTTCCTGTTGCCGAGATTTCAAGCATACTTTGGGTAATCTCACACTCGCATGTAGATAACACCATTGCATGCTCGAAATTTACACTTGACAAAACTTGGATCACGCGAAGTAGCTGTCATGCCTGTGGTAGTGCAGAGTAGTGCAGCATCATATTGACATTGCCAAGCACTCTCCTTGCTGAGAGCAGGGTATAAACCTCGACTTGAGCGACATGATTCCATACAACTCGGAAGCATCGCAGCGGACGATCTGCATACAAGCAAAGCTTGTGCCTGGACTTATCTATGGCTATCACTTCATGTAGCGGTTTTGCGACCGACAGGTCCGAGGACTGCATAACGACGGACGTCAACAGCTGCAAGAACGGGATTCGTGTCTCGCCGTGCTGGCAATATCGTGGCAATCGCTCATCGCAGATGCACTAAACGATGGGAATAAATCGCACTAGCTTTCACCCAAACACACGTTCACTCTCCAGTGACACCGGTCTGGTGACCAGCCACGTCTGTGAGGCTATCGTCGATCCCGAATTGCTTGCCTCAAGGCCCTCATTAGACTGGTCTGGTCACCAGGCTACAGTGACACAGGGGGGTTGCCATCAGGAACTCGTATGCCGTGCTTCTGACGCGGTTTGACACGGGAGTGGAGCTAGACGTGAAGGGATGCCTCCCGCGGCCGACCAACACCATCGGATGTGACTCCGTGGGTGTCCGTCGCTCCCAGAGTCGCGAGAGTAAGGACTCGTTCGTCCCAGTAGTAACGAGCAAGATGGTCGTCGTGTTGTAGGTGGGACAGCGTGAGTGCCAATGCCCAGGAGTTGGGTGGTAGGCAGGCTGGATGAACGGTACAGAATCAAGCGTTGGTATGTAGATCTGGTTCATGCACGGCTGGGCAAGGGGTGACTCGGAATGGTAAACAAGTTGCGGAGTGCGCACGTTCGCCTCCGACCGTGACGAACTTCTCGCTATTTAACCTGGACAACATGAATGACCGTTCTAAGATTACGTTTATCCATGTCGCAGCAGGTGTCTACGATTTGGGCGCGATGGACGCGGGTGTGGTCGAAGGAGGGGGACGACCATGATGATACAGAGAAGTTGGGTGAGTGTCCGCTGCGTATCTAGCCCGAGGGTGTGGAGGAGATAAGCCGTCAGGAGATGATAACGGCAAATCTACATTGGACCATCTTCACTCACCTCCTCTCACAGTAGATACCCCAACAGACTCTGAGCGCCTCACCGTGTCGAATAGACGCGATGCCTTTGTGAGTCTCCCCCGCTCCCTCCCTTGCCCCGCACTCAGCCTCACCTTGCACAGCAATCCTTTGGAAGAGGCGGGATAGGTAATATCAGGTGCTCCTCTCTATGTCGTCGTGTCCGTCCCACGCACGCCGGTGGCCGCGAGCCCAAAGTCGGTACCCCCACCTTGCGTATCCATCGCCTATGCCCTGACATTGCACGATCAGATCTTTTCTGTCGGACGTGGTGGTGCCGGAAACTTGCATTTCCC
>JBBPSD010000622.1:0-19754 GCA_038093415.1 Xerocomellus chrysenteron | reverse complement strand
CCCTCGAGACAATCAGGTTTCGCTCGACCTACCAAGAGTACGTCTCGCGTAACAAAAGAACGAGAATCTCCTCTCGTCCCTCCTATCCAGGAGTAGGACCGACCACCTTCGAACCATTTCGTACCAAACACTGAGACAAGCCTACGGGCTTAACCACCCAGACAGCGACGAGGAAGAACGACCTTCTTCCCCAATACCCACGACCACTGTACCCTCGACCCCAAGAACACCCAGACAAAGCGCAGTTCCCCCTGCACCACCGAGGCAACCACTTGCACCCCCAGCACCACCAGCCGTACCCATGTCCACCAAAGCCACAGAACTCAAGGCGGCCCTCCCCGCAGACTTTTCCGGAGAACCCTCTAACGCCGTACGATGGATCAAGGCCATGAAGGCCTACTTTTCCATTAACTCCACGATTTACACCTCTGACATAGACAAGGTCATGACCACGTTGAACAAAATGAGCAAGGGACGAGGAGTCTCTTTCTCGGAAATGTGGTATGACAGGATGGCGGATACTTCCGTCGCCAACTCCGAGAAGACCTTTGACAAATTCGCTTCTAACTTTGAATCCACCTTCTTTCCCTACGATACAAAAGCAACCGCCCGCTTCGAGCTCACCAAGCTCGCCCAGAAATCCTTTAAACGCCCAGATGGCATAACTGATGACGGCTTTCAAAAGTACATCACCGACTTTCAGAACCTTGCTTCCAAGGCAGGTATCTCTGACGACGTTACCCTCATCGACCAATTCTCCCTAGGACTTGACCAACAGCTTGCCACTATGATCCTCTCCATGTCTTCGATCCCCACCACTGTCGCCAAATGGATCGAACAAGCCAAAGTATTCCACGCGCAGAAAATGCGCATCCTTGCAGTGAAAGGAGGGCGACTCCCTTCTACCATTCACCCTCCTCGTACGACCCATGACCCCAATGCTATGGACATCGACGCCATCTCTCTCTCCAAGCTTACCCCTACGGAAAGAGCGAGATGCATCAAAGAAGGACTTTGCTTCCACTGCAGGAAGAAAGGCCATAGTGCCAACAAATGCAACAACGCCCGAAGTACCCCAACCGGATCTTACCCGCGCCCTCAGACCATTCGCTCCACCGAAACCAAGACCTCTACCACGACTCCCTCTGCCAAGACCCCCTCACCCATCGAAAGCTATATCAATTCCTTGAAAACCCAAGGGAAGAACGAGACAGAGATCCTTCAAGTACTCCAGATGTGTTACGAGGAACCGAAGGAAGAGATTTCTGTCGTCTCCACACAGGATTTTTGAAAGGAGAAGTCACCTCGACGTTGCCTTCTCCCACTACCTCTCATGTACTAGTAGCACCTTCCAATGAACGAACTCTCCGCTTCCCTATCAAGCTACTAGTTGGAAACCAAACCGTCGAAACCTCCGCCCTCGTCGATTCAGGAGCAACCGGAAATTTCATTGACCTCGGACTACTGTCACTCGCCAACTTCCCTTTGAAACGCCTCCCTCAACCCATCGGCATGTTCAACGTTGATGGAACACCCAACCGGCGAGGAACCATCCTTTGGAAGGCTCGCACCCGCATAGTACTACTGTTACGCGAGACGTACTCTTGGTAGGTCGAGCGGAACCTGATTGTCTCGAGGGAGGTACTCACGAAGAGACACTTCGTCCTCAAGTCAATCCGAAGGGCAAGTGTTTTAAAGGTTCGAAGGGACAGAGGTCTTAAGCCGATTGCTCAAGGATCCAAGAATACGCTAGATTGCGTAGAACGAGAATGAGAACTAAAGTACAGGCAGCTGTCTACTTATACTAGGAGACGCGTAAGCGTAGAACTCCGTAGAACAAGGAGGAATCAATGAGTAATAGGAAGTACGTGTCCGATACGAGAGAATCGGACGAAAGACTAAGCTGTCCAAGATAAGCGTAAGCATAAATGAGTCAACAGATAATATCCCGTCCGGTAGTAACGGGAAAAGAACGGCGCGGGTTAGAGTTCGATAAATGAAGAGTTCAAAGAACTCAGAAGAATCAGAGTATGTATCCAATCGTAAGAATACATACCAAAGAGCATATGAGTGCGGCGTAAGACAGAAAAGAGAAAGATACCATGATAGAGTAAATGAACTGTAACAACTACCACACGGATCCGACGACCTAGATCTAATGGTTGTCAGTCTTGGGCGCAAACAAATAATCTTGGGAATGCCGTGGTTACGATCTATCAATCCTTGCATTGATTGGAAAAGTAATACCCTTTCCTTCCCCAAGACCGCTAACCCGAACAACGAAGAAGATCTAACCCCTCAGCGATATTTACTCCGTTGGCTCGGATGCGACTCAGACATGGAACTTGCGTCACTCTTTTCACAGCAATATTCTTCTGAGGATGATGCGTCTCTTCGTGAGCACCTCCCTCAGAAGGATCCCTATTGTGAACACCTCAACAAGATCACGTTGTCCACCGAGCTAGCGCAAACATCTAAAGCCCCAGAGCAGAAGATTCCTGACTGGTGCTCTGATCTCGAAGATGTATTTTCTGAGAAAACCCACAATGTTCTCCCTCCTCATCGATCCTATGACCACACCATAGACCTTAAACCCTCATTCGTTCCGAAGATCGCTAAGGTCTACCCTCTTAACCCGAAAGAGCAAGACGCATGCAAGGCATTTATAGCCGAACACCTTAAGACCGGACGGATTGTCCCATCCAAATCTCCACAAGCTGCCCCTTTCTTCTTTGTTGCGAAGAAAGACGGTTCTCTACGCCCTTGTCAGGACTACCGGTACCTGAACTCTCACACCATTCGCAACACTTATCCCCTACCTCTGATCCCGGAGTTAATTGACGACATGAAGGACTCCACCATATTCACCAAATTTGACGTCCGATGGGGATTCAACAATATTTGCATTCGAGAAGAAGACCAATGGAAAGGAGCATTTATCACTCCTTTTGGACTCTTCGAACCTACCGTCATGTTCTTCGGCTTTTGCAATGGACCACCTACGTTCCAATCCTTCATGAATCACATATTCGCTGACATGATCGCCGAACGATGGCTAAAGATCTACATGGACGACCTAGGGATCCACACCCAAGGAGACCTCGCCCTCCATCACGAACGCACCTGCCGTGTCCTTCTTTGTCTCCGCGAACACGGACTGTCTCTCAAACTCTCCAAATGCACATTCGACGTTCCACGTATCGAGTTCCTGGGTATGATTATTGGTCAAGGACGGATTGAAATGGACTCCGTCAAACTCTCTGCCATTAAAGAATGGAAACCACCTGCCTCTGTCAAAGGTGTTCGATCTTTCCTCGGGTTCGCGAACTTCTATCGCAAGTTTATCCCCAACTTCTCCAATGTTGTCGCTCCTCTCAACTTACTCACACGAAAGGATCAGCCATGGGCCTGGACCAACCTTCAACAACGAGCATTTGATACCCTCAAGGCCGCCTTTTCTTCTGGACCAGTCTTGTCTATTCCTGATGTCACTCGTCCATTCTCTATTATGACCGACGCTTCACTATTCGCCGCGGGCGCCATCTTACTCCAAGGGGATCCCAATGGAGATCTCCACCCCTGCGCCTACTTCTCTCGTACTTTCCTCCCTGCCGAACGAAACTACGACATCTACGATAGAGAACTCCTCGCGGTCATCCTTGCCCTCACAGAGTGGAGACAATATGTTCAGGGTACACCTCACCCTGTTACTATCATCACCGATCACAAAAACCTGTCCTACCTAAAGGACCCCCGCAAACTCTCTCGTCGACAGGCCCGATGGTCTCTCTTCTTACAGGACTTCGATATCGTCTGGAAGGTTCTCCTGGGTGCTAGACTCGCTCCCGCCGACGCTCTTTCTCGCTACAACCAAGTTGACACTTCTCTTGACAACGACAACACCTCTATCGTCCCTGAACCCGCCGTCATTAATGCCCTCGATCTCACCCTCGCCCGTCACATCCAGTCGTCCTCCTCCACTGACCCTCTCGTACTCCGCGCTATTCAAAACCTATCCGATGACACACCTCTTTTCCCCCGATCCTCCCTCGCCGACTGGACTTTTGACAACGGACACCTCTACTACAAAGGCCGGATGTATGTACCACCACCCGCTCGCTCCTCTCTCCTACACACCATCCATTCCTCCCCTGTCTCGGGCCATCTTGGACGATTTCACACCAAAGCCATCGTCGAACGCGACTTTTGGTGGCCTGGACTTTCCATCTTCGTCAACAACTTTGTCGCTGGTTGCGCCGTTTGCCAGCAGAATAAAATCCGTACACACCCTGTCACCCCGCCGCTTTCTCCCATCAAATCCTCTTCTTCCCTGCCGTTTAAACAACTGTCTGTCGACCTCATTACCGATCTACCCCTTTCTCATGGACACGACTCTCTAATGGTCGTGGTCGACCATGGCCTTACGAAGGGGGTAATCCTAGTCCCTTGTTCCAAGACCATCGATGCAAACGGTATTGCCCAACTCTTTTTCGACCATGTATTCAAACGCTTCAGACTTCACGATACTCTCATCTCTGACCGAGGACCCCAATTCGCCTCTGCGTTTGCCAAAGAACTCGCCAGAATCCTCAAATACGACGTTCGACTCTCCACTGCGTACCACCCTCAGACTGATGGACAGACCGAGCGAACCAATCAAGAAATCGAAACCTACCTCCGTATATTCTGCGCCGGTAATCCCCATCAGTGGTCCAAATTCCTTACTTTCGCAGAATTCCAACACAACTCCGTTCCACACAGTTCGACTAAAGTCTCTCCTTTCTCTCTCCTCCTAGGATTTGACCCTCGATCTTACCCTTCCCTCGGCAAGACTTTCCTCCCAGCCCTAGAAAGCCGCCTCTCCTCTTTAGACTCGGCAAGAAAGGAAGCCCTCGCAGCACATGAGTCCGCCCGACGGATTATGATAGAACGATCTTCCCGGAACTTCTCCCCGTGAAAAGTCGGAGATAAGGTTTGGTTGGAAGCCACTAATCTCCGAATCCCTTACCCCTCTCGGAAACTCGCGCCCAAACGACATGGTCCTTTTGAAATTGACCAGGTACTATCTCCCCTTGTGTACCGCTTACGCCTTCCCTCCATATGGAAAATCCATAATGTGTTCCACGCCACTCTTCTATCTCCTTATCGTCAAACCGAAGCACATGGTCCCTCCTTCTCTCGACCCCCTCCTGACGTGATTGATTCCGAAGAAGAATACGAAGTCGACCACATTGTCTCTCACAAGGGCTCCCCTGGCCGACGGCAGTACCTGACCGCATGGAAAGGCTATCCCTCTTCTGAAAATACGTGGGAACCTGAAGTTAATCTCCGTCATGCCCCCACGATTCTACAAGCATATAAACAGGCTCGTAGTATCACTTGAACCTCATCTCCTCTCCTTTTCCTCTCTTCTCTAGGAAGTGGTGTCTCTACGTGAAGTACCCCCCTATTGAATGAACTTTGTCCTGTTCCCCGACGAACATGTCTTTTCTCTCGTCCTCAATCTCTTCGTCTTCGCTGTCTTCTTCCTCGACTACTTCCCCGCTGCGATCGCGACGGGTATATCCTACTTATTTACCCACCTTTGCCGCCCATTCGCTTTACGCCGCCATTCTCGCCAACCCCGTCGTCCTCTGCGCCGTAGAGGATCTCCCTCTGTTCCAGGAAGATCTGATTAGCCAGGAACTAGTTCGCCTGTTTCATGACGTCGCAACCGCAGAACGTTATCATGCCCTCTCCGCCCTGCAAGACCTGCCCACCGACTTTGGCGTCCCTCTTAGAATGTCCATGGCCCGACTCCCCGACCGAATTTTATCCATCCTTCATCTTCACGGTTTCCATTCTTTTGTCAAACAAATTCCCCCTGCAACTATTTACCCTACCTTTCGTCGCGTCTTCCTTTCCATGACCATGGAACATCGTGATCATTACCTTGCCCAATCTGAACTCCTGCCTCATCGAACTCCGTCTCCCATCCCGGCTCCCCCACCTCGTTCTCCCACCATATCCCTACTTGCGCGACTATTGTCTCCCGCCTTATCCGACACCTCCTCCTCGCTTACTGCGGTCGACCCAGAATACGGCGTTGACGAGGACGCTGTGAACGCCAATCGCTCCTTCATTATACAACTTGGTGACAACCGTCCTATTCTCTCTGCCCCGACTCGTCTCCTCAACGTTCCCATTACTCGCCGCCCCGCTTCTGCCTTAACCGAATGTTTTCGGTGCCATGGTGCAGGTCACTATCGTGAAGACTGTCCCCTCTATGTCTGCCCTCACTGCCACACCTCCGCCCCAGGACACCCTCAAACCGCTTGTCTGTCTACCCAATGCGACTTTTGCAGCAGATGGGGACATAGCGCCTGACTTTGTCCCGCACGAATCTGTAACTTATGTGATCGAGGAGGCCACGTCGCTGACGATTGCCCGACTGCTGTTCTTTCCCCTGAACAGGCCGCCCATATCTTTGGGGAATCTTCCAACTCGGGATAGGCATTTGCCTCGTGGAGTTCTGATCGAACCTGGGGTTCGATTGTACGAAGGGGGTAATGTTACAGTTCATCTTCGTTATCATGATATCTTTCTCTTTTCTGTCTTACGTCGCACTCATGTGCTCTTTGGTATGTATGTATTCTTACGATTGGATACATACTCTGATTCTTTTGAGTTCTTTGAACTCTTCTTTTGTTGAACTCTAACTCGCGCCGTTCTCCTTCCGTTACTACCGGATGAGATGATACCTGTTGACTCATTTATGCTTACGCTTATCTTGGACAGCTTAGCCTTCCATCCGATTCTCTCGTATCGGACACGTACTTCCTATTACTCATCGATTCCTTCTTGTTCTACGGAGTTCTACGCTTATGCATCTCCTAGTATAAGTAGACAGCTGCATGTACTTTAGTCCTTATTCTCGTTCTACGCAATCTAGCGTATTCTTGGATCCTTAGGCAATCGGCTTAAGACCTCTGTTTCTTTGAACCCTTCGACACTTGACTTCTGGATTGACTTGAGGACGAAGCGTCTCTTTGTGAGTACCTCCCTCGAGACAATCAGGTTTCGCTCGACCTACCAAGAGTACGTCTCGCGTAACACCCCCATATCAAACTTGTCATTTTTAAATCTGATGTGTCCATGGCTTACTGCTGTATGCTGATGCACCCTCTGTGGCAGTTGAAACAGATTGTCACCCATCCCGACGGCAACCATCATGTCAATCATTGTAACAATTTCGGTGGCAAAGGATCTTGCAAAGTTTGGGTGTCTTTCATGTTGCTCGTAACGTGGATCGCTATCTACGTCAAGCTGTTAATACATCTCAAGGTTTATGTGGATGACTCTTACAGTTTCGAAAGAGCAGACAACATGAAGTTTTACGCCCCATACAACAAGTCATACATACCCTGCGAAATAGACCAACCTATTGCTTCTCTGGGATGAAATTGGGTTGCCTCATGATGAGCCCAAACAACTTTTCGGTGACACTCTTGAGGTTATTGGGCTTGTCATCGACCCCAACTCAATGTCCGTGCTCTTCCCTGATGAGAAACGCAAGGAACTCCTGGCACACATTCATACCTTTGCTGTCGTGTGTAAACGATGGCCTTTGCGTGAGTTTCTATGCATTGCTGGATGGTGTAACTGGGTGTTCAATGTGTTCTTTCTCCTCCCCCCAGGTCTCTCTGCGTTATATGAGAAAGTTGCTGGGAAATCCAATATGTTTGCAGGCGTAGCCGTCAATGCCCCCATTGTTTGCAAGCTCACTTGGCTTGCCCACCATCTGCAACATCTCCCTGGCATCTGTCTTTTCAATGCTCATGTCTGGAAACCCTCTGATGATGATGTCACTGTCGCTTTTACTGATGCCACCTCCACCTCTGGCTTAGGCATTTTCTTCCCTGACCTTGAACTCGAGTTCCAATGTCCATCCTCTGAGCTGCCCACCGACTCTCATATCAACTACCTTGAACTCCTCGTGGTTGTTTCAGCACTTCATATTTGTTCCCTAAAGGATAATGTCCCCAAATGTCTGACAGCTTTTTTGCTGTCGACGTCTTCAGCTCACTGCGAGCCCGACCCCCTTTCAACCATCTCCTCATGTTTGCAGTTGACATCCTCATCCCTCACAGCATTGACCTTCGGGTCGTGCATGTCGCTGGTGAAAATAATGGTGTTGTGGATGCCCTCTCGAGATTTCACAATGAGGCTGTACAAGCTCTTGTACCTGTTACGCTTGGCTCAGGTGGAGACAAGCGTAGACTTGAAAGGTTGAAGGACAAAGGTTCTTGAAGGGCATCTTCAAGAAAACGAGGATGTTGGGGGCTTCCATGACAACTCCTGGCAACGATCGGTTGCATAGGGAGTTTCAAGGCGAAGGTTTACAAAGAGCACGCACTCAAGAGTAGCGTGGAGACTCGGAGAGATCCAAGAGACAAGGGAGATTCAAGTAGATTCAAGTTAAGGGGAATACATGAGGTATCGTCGTTTAAATAGGTGATCATACAGCGCACGGACCAAGCAGTGTTCATAGCACAAGAACCAAGGTGGATATAAAGGGAAGGCCGGGCAGTGCGATAGATGGGACGAGGCTGCATTGAGGCAATGCATGTAAAGAGAAGGACGTCCATAAAAGGTAGGTAGAAATGGAATAAGGGAACCATGCACAGCGTGTAAGAAAGAAGCTGTGTTTAGGCGGAAGGCATTCCGGAGAACGGTGTGAAGAGACGGAAGCGAGGCAAAGGATGAGCAACATAAGAAAAAGAAAAAATCATAACAGTACCCCAAATCTCCATTTTACACTTCATACCCCCTCAGGATGCGCTGGGGGCGAACCCACAATCACTCTTTGCTGCCTATGAGCAGGCAGCTGCTGTGCCAGCCATGGCCACTCTCTTGCCTGCTCCATGAACGTGCAGTCACCATGGGAATGGCTCTCGAACACTCGTTCATCACCACCTACAATTCCCATTTCAACTCTTATCTAACGTTTTGTTGCATTCACAACCGTCCTGTCTACCCCTCTGTCGACACCTTATTGTTCTTTGTCGTTTTTATGTCGGCCCATATTCGTCCTGACTCAGTTGCGGTTTACCTCACCAGTGTTTGCAATCGCTTGGCCCATGAGTTTCCCAAGGTGCACCAACACCATGCGAGCCCAATTGTCAAATGCACCCTCGCCGGCTGATCTGCAACATGCACGTCAACAACCAATATGCAGACCCCCCCTTGCTCTGACTCACATTCACGATGCTATCCATGCTGCCACACCATACTCCTCCCATGATGACCTGCTTTTCACCGCACTTCTTGCAACAGGTGTTCATGCACTCATGCATCTCAGTGAGCTTGTCTGGCCTGATTCCATTCAACTCCAAAGTTATCACAAAGTCATCCTTCACCATTCTTTCATCTGCGATGACTCCTATCATTTCACCCTACCTACACCCAAAACTGTCAAAGCTGGGCATGAAGACGAGGTCCTAGTACGCAACTTCACTGCCACTGCTGACCCACTCCCTATCATGCAGTGTTACGTGCACTCCCGCAACACTCTGTCCTATTACTCACCCGAATTATGGCTCACAAGCGAAGCACTCATTCCAACTTGCTCCTGGTTCATGCATTGTCTCTGGAATGCATGTGGTCCTGAATTCACTGGGCACTCCATGCGGGCCGGTGGTGCAACAGCCCTTGCACTGTTAGGAATCCTGCCTCATGTCATTTAAGCCATCAGACGGTGGTCCTCTGATGAATGGCAGAAATATGTGCATAAACACGCCTACTTGCAACAGGTGCTTTTATATGGCCATTCCCCCCCACATCCTAATGCTCACGACGGACAGTAAAGCTGCGCTCTGTGGGCCTCTGCCCATCTTGACATCAGTAAGTTCATGCGTACACATCTTTGCTCGCCCGTCTTTTTCACCTTTGTTTTTTATTTTCATCTTTTCTTTTGTTTACTTTTTATCCTCTTCATTATAGCCACTCATAGCCCTTGCTCAGCGAAGCAAGCCTTTTCTTTTCTTTTTTCTCTGTTAGATCCTTACATACAAACGAGTCTCATACAACCTATTTGAGCTTGCTATGACTCCACCATTGTGCGAGCCAGCTACAGCTCCATGTTACGCTATGACTCTCCTTGTGCATGTATGCAATTCATACAAGGCTTCCTGGCGAACCCGCGAACTGGTCTTTGTCAGGAAGTTGTTTTTGCTACTCTAGTCGGAATCATAGATACTACAAACGGTGTGCAGTCATACAGCCACTGTATTACCTAATCACGGGCTACTTCGTGTTTGAGTGGTGCATTTGGCCATGCACAACTGCCATCGTGTGAGGCATTGCTGCTCACAGAGGGTGCTGGGCCACTGGTTAGACTTGACGACTGCTAGTACTGTAGCGGAGTCGGCTTCGGGTGTTGCGTGTTGAGCTTCCCACACTGCCTGAGCTAATTTCTCGCAGTAGACCAACAAGTCGTGTCCATTAAGACTTGAAACTTGAACTTTCATGCCATCTTCGAGTTCCACTTCGTAGTAAGGCATTCTGAGTCTTCAAATTGGGTGAGTTGACTATAGAGCGCAGGCAGGGCTCATAATCTGTAGAATACTCTAGTTAGTAGTCACTAAAGTAAAAGCTACAGTCAAGCACTCGGACGTGCGCGATTCAGAAGTCCCTCGCACAGCCACAATGCAGCCTCAAGAGCCCCAAATGGTGTGTTGACAGGTCCACAAAGAGACCACTGACACCACCATGACCAACAGCGAATGCGCTGAGCCAGTAGCGCAAGCGAACAGTTCATGCGACCCACCAGACACGCTGCCCGAAGATGGAGCAAGGCACTGAGCTGGGGAAGGAGTCGAGGAGGTTGGGATAGGCACAGGTGGTGACAATGAAGTCAACCACACTCAGGCGAGACTGGAGGGCACCAACAAGGTCACACAGAGCAAACTGCATGGTGGCACAGCTCACCATGTCAACACGAATGCACCCAGTGCATCACACACGGAACCCCACCAAGACAGCACGAACGCAGCCCCACGACGCAACACAAATGTGGGCGTGGGAGACAGCATGTGGGCGCAGTGGCAGGGACCACGCAGACGATGCAGGGGAGCACGAGAGGGCAGTGGCAGCGATGCAGAGCCATGAGGATGGCCCGATGCTGCGAGACCAGGAGCTCGGAGAGGCCCTGGCACACACCTCCACCACCCCAGCATGACCACTAGCACAAGTGCATGAAGCATGTTGTGCAGCTACCCAGGCGAAGATGCCGAGAGGACGGACCCACCTAGACCGTCAGAAGACCCTGCGGACACAACAGGCGACAGCAAATGTTGTCCAGATGCACCCACAGAGCCACCCAACAAGCCCGAGGGCATGAGGGGGTGAAGGAGTCAGGAGAGGGTCAAGATGAGGGCGAGGAGGATCTGGGCGAGGACGGCGATGAACAGCATCGACCACGGAGGCCTGATGAACCACCCAGCAAGCCACAAGCCGAACCTGAAGGCCCCACAGATGTCGAGGTCGAGCCAGGTGGCGATATCATTGTCGAGCTAAACGGAAGTGCCGCGCACAAAGATGCAGATGCAACAGCTGATGGTGGGGCAGAGGAAGCGCACCCGGACATGCAAGATGAGGCGGAGAGGTTGACGACATGTCGAAATGCGTCGATCAAGGTGGCGAGATGGTGTGCGAGTGCACATATATGATCGACGACGCAAGTCGAAGAAACAGGTCAGCGCACCTCATGGGACGATGAAAACGTACCTAGAGCACCACCTGACTGACAGTATTCAACCGTGAACCACACAGTGGTTCTGGTGGTTCCAAGTTTCCTGCACCCTTCCGAACTCGGAAGGACCAGAGGTATTTCAGCAATGACTGGAACCGCTTCCGGAAAGTTCTTGCACCCTTCCGAACTCAGAACCATCGGAAGCACTTTAACCATTTGACCATTTCATATGTTCACTTAAACCTTTCACTTCCTTCTGTTACAGCACCTATTACCATACATTATAAGCTTCATTCAGGTCCATCAGGTGGCTTAATACGAGTATACCTCCGCCCATGATATATATACATTTATTCTACTTACAAGCACCTCAGTCGTCTTCGCCCATCTAAGACAGCAGCTGAGGTGACTTTTACTTTTTACTTAGTTTTTACTTCTATCTAATGTACTGTAGCTTGGGGCAACTCCTGCCCTCTTCTTAGGTGAATACAGTCATCTTTGTCCATCTAAGACAGCAGCTGAGCTTGGGGCAGCTCCTGCTGTCACGCGAGACGTACACTTGTAGGTCGAAGTGAAACCAAGTTGTCTCAAGGGAGGTGCTCACAAAGAGACGCAACGTCCTTGGAACAACTGGAGATCCTAAGGTCGAAAGTGGAGTGGGTTCGAAGGTCACAAGTCAAATGCTTATGGACTCAAGAGTACGCTTAGATTGCGTAGAACAAGAATGGGAAATACTGTACAGGCAGCGTGCTACTTATACTATGAGACACATAAGCATAGAACATCATAGAACAAGAGAGAATAAATGTGGTAAGCAGGAATACGTAACCGATGCTGTCCGTAGATAAGAGTCAAGTGGTAAGCAGAAATGAGTAAAAGAGTATAGCCCTGTCCAGTAGTAATAGAAGACGAACGGCGTAGGGTTAGAGTTCAATGAAAGAAGAGTTAAACGAACTCAAGAGGATTAGGCAATGAACCCAATTGTAAGAACATATACTGAAAAGGACGTGAGTACAACGAAAGAAAGATAACAAGAAGATACCATGAGTAAGGAGACAAACTGTAACATTACCCCCTTCGTATAATCGAACCCCAGGTTCGATCAAAACTCCATGAGGTAAACGCCTATTCCGAATTAGAGGAATCCCCAAAGATATGGGTAGCCTGCTCAGGGGAAAGAACATTAAGCGGACAATCGTCAATGACGTGGCCTCCTCGATTGCATACATTACAAACTCTAGTGGGACAGAATCGATCGCTATGTCCCCATCAGCTATATAAGTCGCATTGGGTGGACAGACAAGCAGTCTGAGGGTGTCCAGGAGCAGAGAGGTGGCAATGGGGGCAGATGTAGAGGGGGCAGTCCTCACAATAGTGACCTGTGCCAGAGCACCAAAAGCATTCAGTAAGAACAGAAGCAGGGCGGTGAGAGATAGGGACATTGAGGAGACGTGTTGGAGCAGAAATGACAGGACAATTGTTTCTGAGTTGCATGATAAAGGAATGGTTAATATTCACAGCATCTTCGTCAAGGCCATATTCAGGGTCAACGGCGGTGAGGGAGGAAGAAGTGTCGGATGGAGCTGGGGAGGACAGCCGTGCAAGTAAAGACGTAGCAGGGGAACTTGGAGCAGGGACGGGGAGCGGAGATGGAGATCGGTGTGAAGGGAGTTCAGACTGGGAGATGTAATGGTCACGTTGTTCCATGGTCATGGTCAAGAAAATGTGTCGGAAAGTAGGGTAGATAATGGCAGGAGGAATCTGTTCGACAAAAGAATGAAAACCATGAAGATGAAGTATGGACAAGATTCTGTCAGGAAGCCGTGCAAGTGACATTCGCAAGGGTATGCCAAAGTCTGCGGGTAGATCGTGTGGGGCGGAACGGGTGTGATATCTTTGGGTGGCAGAGACATCATGAAAGAGGCGAACCAGCTCTTGGCAAATCAAGTCCTCATGGAAAAGAGGGAGGTCCTCGACAGCGTGGAGGACGATGGGATTGGTGAGGATGGCGGCGTAGAGCGAATGGGCAGCAAAGGTGGGTAAATAGGTAGGAAACACCCGTCGCAATCGCAGTGGAGAAGTAGATGACGAAAAAGACAGTGAAGAAGAAGAGATTGAGGACGAGAGAAACGACATAGTTGTCAGGAAACAAGACAAAATTCATTCAGTAGGGGGGTACTTCACATAGAGACACCACTTCCTAGGGAAGAGAAGGAATGAGGAGTTAGGCGACATCGCAAGTCCTTTTGTACTCTTGGAGAATCATGGTAGCATGGCAGAGATTAAGTTCTGGTTCCCAGGTATTCTCAGAAGAAGGGTGCCCTTTCCATGCGGTCAGGTACAATCTTTGGCCAGGAGGGCCCTTGTGGGATACGATATGATCAACTTTGTATTCTTCTTCAAAGTCAATTAGGTCAGGGGGAGGTCGGGAGAAGGAGGGAACATGTGCTTCAGTTTGGCGATAAGAAGATAGAAGAGTGGCGTGGAATACATTGTGGATCTTCCATGTGGAGGGAATACAGAGTCAGTATACAAGGGGAGATAGTACCTGAGCAATTTCAAAGGGACCATGGCATTTGGGTGCAAGTTTCCTAGAAAGGTAGGGTATTCGGAGATTAGTGGCTCCGAGCCAGACCTTATCTCCGACCTTCCATGGGGAGAACCTTCAAGAAGATCGTTCTATCATGATCCATCAAGCGGATTCATGTGCTGCTAAGGCTTCTTTGCTTGCCGAGTCCAAGAAAGAAAGGCGGCTTTCTAAGGCAGGGAGGAATGTTTTGCCAAGAGAGGGATAAGAGCGAGGATCGTATCCACAGAGGAGAGAGAAGGGAGAGACTTTAGTCGAACTATGGGGAATGAGAGTTGTGTTGGAATTCGGTGGAGGTGAGGAACTTGGACCATTGGTGTGGGTTGTTTGCACAGAAAGTCCGGAGGTAAGTTTCAACTTCTTGATTGGTTCGTTCAGTGTGCCCATCAGTTTGGGGATGATAAGCGGTGGAGAGACGGACATTGTATTTGAGGATTCGAACGAGTTCTCTGGCAAAGGCTGACGCGAATTGTGGGCCACGGTCAGAGATGAGAGTATCATGGAGTCCAAAGCGTTTAAACATGTGGTCAAAAAAGAGTTGGGCGATTCCATTCGTGTCAATAGTTTTTGAGCAAGGAGCTAGTATTACTCCCTTCGTAAGACCGTGGTCGACCACGACCATTAGGGAATCATGTCCATGCGAAACAGGTAAATCGGTGATAAGATCGATGGATAGTTGCTTGAAAGGGAGAGAAGAGGAGTATTTACTGGGTGAGAGCAGCGGGATCACGGGGTGTGTACGGGCTTTGTTCTATTGGCAAACGGTGCAGCCAGCAACAAAGTTGTTAATGAATACAGAAAGTCCTGGCCACCAAAAGTCGCGTTCAACAATAGCCTTGGTGTGAAAGTGTCCTAGGTGACCCGAGAGGGGGGAGGAATGGGTGGAGTGGAGCAGAGAGGATTGAGCGGGGGGTGGTACATACATTCGTCCCTTATAGTAAAGATGTCCATTGTCGAAAGTCCAGTCCACAAGTGAGGAACGTGGAAAGAGAGAGGTATCATCGGATAGGTTCCGAATGGCACGAAGTACAAGGGGGTCCATAGAGGAAGATGATTGGATGTGGCGGGCAAGGGTGAGATCAAGAGCGTTGTTGACTGCAGGTTCTGGGACAATGGTGGTATCGGCATTGTCGGAGGAGGTGTCAACTTGGTTGTAGCGGGAAAGGGTGTTGGCAGGGGCAACTTTGGCACCTGGGAGAATCTTCCAGACAATATCAAAGTCCTGTAGGAAGAGAGACCAATGGGCTTGTCGACGAGAGAGTTTGCGAGGATCTTTGATGTAGGATAAGTTCTTATGGTCGGTGATTATGGTGACAGGGTGTGACGTTCCTTGAATGTACTGGCACCATTCGGTGAGAGCGAGAATGACCGCAAGTAGTTCCCGATCATAGATATCATAGTTTCATTTAGCATAGAGGAAGGTTCAAGAGAAATAAGCACAGGGATGGAGGTCACCATTGGTATCGCTTTGTAGGAGAATGGCACCAGCAGTGAATAAAGAGGCGTTAGTCATGATGGAAAATGGACGAGTGACATCGGGAATGGACAAAACGGGTCCTGAGGAGAAAGCAGCTTTGAGGGTTTTGAATGCGTGGTGTTGGAGGTTGGTCCAGACCCATGGTTGATCCTTTTGAGTAAGGAGGTTGAGCAGGGCGACAATATGGGAGAAGTTAGGGATAAATTTGCGATAAAAGTTCGCAAATACAAGAAAAGAGCGAACACCTTTGACAGAGGCAGGGGGTTTCCATTCCTTAATGGCAGAGAGTTTGATATAATCCATTTCAATCTTTCCCTGGCCGATGATCATGCCAAGGAATTCGATGTGTGGAACATCAAAGGTACATTTGGAGAGTTTGAGAGACAATCCGTGTTCTCGGAGATGAAGTAGGACATGTTGGATATGGTCGTAGTGGAGTGTGAGGTCGCCTTGGGTATGAATCCCTAAATCGTCCATATAGATCTTGAGCCAACACTCAGCAATCATATCTGCAAAGATATGGTTCATGAAAGACTGGAAAGTGGGTGGTCTGTTACAGAACCCAAAGAACATGACGGTAGGTTCAAAGAGTCTGAAAGGAGTGATGAATGCTCCCTTCCATTGGTCCTCTTCACGAATGCGGATGTTGTTGAACCCCCATTGAACATCAAACTTGGTAAAGATCGTGGAGTCCTTCATGTCGTCAATCAATTCAGGGATAAGGGGCAAGGGGTACGCGTTGTGGACAGTGTGCGAGTTCAAATATTGATAATCCTGGCAAGGATGGAGTGAACCATCCTTCTTTGCGACAAAGAAGAAGGGAGCAGCCTGTGGGGATTTGGACGGAACAATATGTCCAGTCTTTAGATGTTCATCAATAAAAGCTTTGCATGCTTCCTGTTCCTTTGGATTAAGGGGATATACTTTAGCGATCTTTGGAACGAAAGAGGGTTTGAGGTCAATGGTGTGGTCATATGGTCGATGGGGAGGGAGAATATTATGGGTCTTCTCGGAGAACACGTCTTCGAAGTCGGAGCACCAATCAGGGATCTTCTGATCAGGGGTTTTTGCAGCTTGGGTGAGTTCGGTGGACAAGGTGATCTTGTTGAGATGTTTGCAATAGAGATCCTTCTGAGGGAGGTACTCATGAAGAGACGTATCATCCTCAAAAGAATATCGCTGGGAGAAAAGCGAAGAAAGTTCCATGTCAGAGTCACATCCGAGCCATTGGAGTAAGTATCGCTGGGAGGTTAAGTCATTGTCATTGTTTGGGATGGAAGACCTAGAAAAGGAAAGAGTATTACTCTTCCAGTTGATGTGGGGGTTTTTGGACTTCAACCAGGGCATTCCTAGGATAATCTATCTGCATCCTAGACTGACGACCATGAGTTCTAAGTCGTCAGAACCATGTGGTAAAACCATGCGGGTGTGGGCTTTCCAAAGAATAGTTCCTTGTCAATTGGGAGTTCCATCTATGTTAAAGGTGCCGATAGGTTGTGGTAACTTCTTCAGAGGGAAGTTAGCGAGTGAGAGTAGTCCAAGGTCGATGAATTTTCTGGTAGCACTGGAGTCAATGAGGGTGGTGGTTTCGACGGTTTGGATTCCGACAAGTAGCTTGATAGGGAAGTGAAGTGTTCGTTCATTGGGAGAAGCTACAAGTACATGAGGAGTAGTAGGAGAAGGCAATGTCAAGGTGGCTTCTCTGTTTAAAAATCCTGAGTGGAAACAACAGAAATCTCTTTCTTGGGTTCCTCGTAGCACATCTGGAGTACTTGAAGGATTTCCATTTTGTTCTTCCCTAGAGTCTTCAGGGAATTGACATAGGCTTCAATGGGCGACAGAGTTTTTGCAGGGGGAGGTGTAGTTGGGGTTTTGGTTTCTGTGGAGTGTATAGTCTGGGGGCGAGGGTAAGCTCCAGTTGGAGCGCTTCAGGTATTGTTACACTTGTTGGCGCTATGACCCTTTTTCCTGCAATGGAAACAGAGTCCTTCTTTGATACATCTCGCTCTTTCTGTGGGGGTCAGTTTGGAGAGAGAGATAGCATCAATGTCCATGGCATTGGGATCATGGGTAGTTCAAGGGGAATGAATAGTGGAGGGGAGTTGTCCTCCCTTCAGGGCAAGGATGCGCATCTTCTGGGCATGGAATATCTTGGCTTGTTCGATCCATTTTGCGAAAGTGATGGGGATCGAAGACATGGAGAGAATCATAGTGGTGAGTTGTTGGTCTAGACCAAGGGAAAACTGGTCGATGAGAGTGATGTCGTTGGAGATACCTGCTTTGGAAGCGAGGTTCTGGAAATCAGTGATATACTTCTGGAATCTGTCGTCCATAACACCATCAGGGCGTTTGAATGATTTTTGAGTGAGCTTGGTGAGCTCGAAGCGGGCGGTTGCCTTGGTATCATAGAGGAAGAAGGTGGACTTGAAGTTGGATGCGAATTTGTCAAAGGTTTTTTCTGAGTTGGCGATGGAAGCATCTGCCATCTTGTCGTACCACATTTCTGAGAAAGAGACTCCACGTCCCTTGCTCATTTTGTTTAGAGTGGTCATAACCTTGTCGGTGTCCAAGGTGTAAATCGTGGAATTGATGGAAAAATAGGCCTTCATGGCCTTGATCCACCGTACTACGTCAGAGGGCTCTCTGGAGAAATCTGCGGGGAGGGCTGCCTTCAGTTCTGTGGCTTTGGTGGACATTGGTGTTGCTGGTGGTACTGGTACTAGGGGTTGCCTTGGTGGTGCTGGGGGAACAGTGCTTTGTCTGGGGGTTCTTGGGAACTGGGGGTTTGGGGTTGAAGGTACAGTGGTTGAGGGCTCTGGGAAAGAAGGTCGTTCTTCCTCGTCATTGAGTTCTGGGTGGTTGAGCCTGTAGGCTCATCTCAGGGCGCGGTAGGAAATGTTTCTAGTGTGGTCAGTCCTACTCCTAGATAGGAGGGACGAAAGGAGATTCTTGTTCTTTTGTTATGCGAGATGTACACTTGTAGGTCGAAGCGGAACCAAGTTGTCTCAAGGGAGGTGCTCACAAAGAGACGCAACGTCCTTGGAACAACTGGAGATACTAAGGTCGAAAGTGGAGTGGGTTCAAAGGTCACAAGCCGAATGCTTATGGACTCAAGAGTACGCTTAGATTGTGTAGAACAAGAATGGGAAATACTGTACAGGCAGCATGCTACTTACTGTATACTATGAGACACATAAGCATAGAACATCATAGAACAAGAGAGAATAAATGTGGTAAGCAGGAATATGTAACCGATGCGATAGAATTGGTTAGAAGACGAGACTGTCCATAGATAAGAGTCAAAGTGGTAAGCAGAAATGAGTAAAAGAGTATAGCCCTGTCCAGTAGTAATAGAAGACGAACGGCATAGGGTTAGAGTTCAATGAAAAGAGTTGAACGAACTCAAGAGGATGAGGCAATGAACCCAATCATAAGAACATATACCGAAAAGGATGTGAGTACGATGAAAGAAAGATAACAAGAAGATACCATGTGTGAGGAGACAAACTGTAACACCTGCCCTCTTCTTAGATTCTGTCACTGACCTTCATCCACCATCCACCAACCCAGTCAAGACCATGAGACCGCTGGACGAATCCCCGAGTGTCGAGCTCGAGGGGGAGAGGATATTATATCCGAGCGGCGACATTGGAGCTACCAGCATCGAAACAAACATGTCTGGTATCGGGAATACAACCCCGATAGCGCAGGAACACGAAGGGATGAGTGTCTAGTGGAGACTCACTTAGACAGGTCCTTGGTTGGTGAACAAAGGGTAACCAGTTGGTGGTGAGGATAAAGCAGGGAGGCTTTAGGATGAAACCAACTGAGAGGGAAAGAACAAGATAGTTCGATAGAGAGATAGGCTGTAAGGCCTATCTTATATAGTATCTGTACATGTGTGTGCATGTTGATACTGAACTCTAATATCAGTACTGTATAGTATGATAAGAGATAAG
>JBBPSD010000621.1:297-19825 GCA_038093415.1 Xerocomellus chrysenteron | reverse complement strand
CTCTGACGGCGATGACGTGACTCTTAGTTCCGACGGTGAGCTCCAGGATTTCTACCTGTCGCCGTTTATCGCCGACAAAGACACCATCAAATTCGCCGTCCATGATCTCAGCGGCATTCGGACCGCTAACACAGCATCTGCCGACGATCGGGACCCCCTTTGGTTACAGGAACTTTACTCAAAGATTTGGGATCGTAAGGACCTTAAACCGACACTTTTCCGAGAGGTGGTGGTCACTCGAGCGCATTATGACAAACTTCAAGATCGCCTGAATCGGAAATATCGTACCTCCAAGAAGCACGGAGGCAGTCATATCCTAAGCGACAAGCTTGACATCCTTAAGTGGACCAACTCTCCAGAAGCTTTGCTACCACGACATTCCGACAACAATGAGGATCGAATGGACGACGATTATGATATGGAGGCCGGGAACGGGAACGAGAGCGATTTTGAAATCTTCCCATCCATTCTCCGCTATTTGGATCTTTCACCTCTCGAGCTGCAGAACAAGTCGGACCGCTTCCCTCTGCCGCTTTTACGTCGTGAAGAGTACGGCCATATCTCGAAGCTGATCGAGAAACAAAGTTCTCGAAACAGCCTAGGTTCGGTTATGGTTAGTGGTCAACCTGGGACAGGTGAGGTTTTTGTCTCCCCATCTCGCAGGATCTAATTAGCCTTGCCGATATCAAGGCAAGACCGCGTATCTGTACCTCAGGATCATCGAGTTTCTAATCGCAGGCGACCCATTCCTGTACCAAACCACGGGTGGAACACTCTATCATGTCACCCGGAACGGTGTTGAGACTATCCGGTCGTCCTGGTCACCAGATGCGCCCATCGTGGCCTTTGTCGATGGCGACGAGGGGTATACCAGACCCAGGGACGTCATCCGTCATCCCTCAGTGCAAATAGTTGTGGCAACATCCCCAAAAGGCGCATATCAGCCATGGGTCAAGCAGCTACCAGTCGGCGTGATAAGCTTTACCACACTTGCAACTAGTCTATGGTCGCCCTGCGAACTTTTTCTAACTGGGTTGGGCTTAGCATTTGTTTTTCAACGCTCGGCTGATTCATTTCTTTAGGATATTCCTTCATCCTCGTGACATCACTTTCGAGCTACTCAAAGAGTCGACCTCGTATTTCGGCTGCAACCCTCGTCGATGCTTTGAAGCTTCCTCATCCGCCACTAAATTGCAAGAGAGCCAGGACCTGTTCAAGATTGCGATCAAATCCACTTCCCGCGTCAATATTTTGCAGCTGCTTCTCGACGCTCAAATGGGCAACTCTGACATCTCCCATACGATTTTTCAATTTTTTCCAACCGATACCGATACCGATACCGATGAAAATCGGTTACTCTCACGTGCCCAGTATGAAGTTGTCTCGCGATGGGCTTTGGATCTCTTGCTGCGGCATCACGAAGATGTCAAAGCTCACGCGACCGCCGACCTCTACTACAACCTTTCCGGAGCATCTGGGGCAGCGTCGCTCCGGGGTCATATGTTCGAATGGCAGGTATTCAACTACTTGGATGAAAAATGTACCGGACGCACGTTTCCGATACGTGGGTTGACCGACTCCGACCAAACATGGACCTATCGTGGATCCATTCGACGTATCACCTTTCAGGAATCCACGGTTTTCACAGAAATCAGCGAAGCGGTTCAGAATCTAAAGCCGCGGCATTTTGTCCCTATTGTTCGTAACTTTCCGGCCATGGATTCGATCCTCTACAACCCGGATGACCCGGACGCAGTCGTTACCTGTATTCGAATTACGATGAATATGGATCATGCTATTGTAGTCAAGGGTCTTCAGCTTCTTCAGAGATGGTTCAAACTTGATTCACCGCTTCAAGATCTTCGCCCTACACATGCCAAACCGTGGCGCCTTTTATTTGTTGTGCCGTCACACATGGCGGGTACTTTCAAATCGCAAAAGTTCAAAGGTGATACTCGCAAGAACGTATGGGCTGGAAAGGTGCATCAATATGTATTAGGGTTGGAAGAGAGAACTGTATTCGGCGACGGATCTGATTCGAAGGGGAAGCAAAAGGTACACTGTTAAATATCTGTCTTTCAGCACTACTGATAAATTTGGTGTTGTGTTGGTGTAGATGATCATGATGGACGTAGACAATCCATAAGTTCAGGACATTTGCTATAACACGAACGACGTTGGTGAGTTTTTTTGCAATGTCGTTTTCTGGCGTGCGTTGTTGCTGAGTCTCGTGTGACGTAGGTCTCACCGAGACTGCGCCGGCGCCATCATCACGAAGTCCTTGAGTATTCTCTGACTGGTGTCAATCCGTGACTTGCATTCCAACCGACAAGACGTTTGCGGGTGTTTTATTTTTTATTTTTTATTTAACGAGTATCGTATACATGTAGCTTCATACGGTATGGTGAAGGTTCTTGGACGTATAGATACCAGCATACGTAAGTAACAGAGGAACACTAGTGGGACCCTCTGACCTCGCTCTCTCGGTCAACAGTGGTTTAGATGGTTGAGGGATAGAGCATCAGGGGTTTGCAACGCGTTCAACTGCAAAATCAAAGGGAACGAGGTGGAACGTATGATGCGTACGCGCGAACCGAATGCGCGTGGTGGGAGGTTGGAAGTAAACTTCGACTTGACAACACCAGAGTTTCCGTGTGGGCAGGTACCACGCCTAGGTTGGATCGAGTAGAGACTCCCGGGGGACAGTCGCTTGCCATGCCCTCTTTGTGGCTCCATGTAGACGCCGCATGGGCCGGAATATCCATGGCGTGTCCGGAATAGAGGGATCTCTAGTACTTGCCCGATAACATCAACAAGCATGCAGACTCCTTCTGCACAAACTTTCACAAGGTATGGAGTTTTCTCCCTATTCTGTGCTTCCTCGCGATTCTAACCCCCCATAACATTCGTAGTGGGGTCTCGTCAGTCACCTTCGGCTGTTCTACCCTATAGGTGCGGGAACGTAAAAAATTGCCTGATGCGTTGGATGCGACAGCCGAGTTTTTACGATCGAAACATGGTGATGCAGTTTCTGGAATCGTTCCGTTCCCTTCACGATGGTCTCGATGCCCTACATCTTTATGATCCATCCATATTGGAGATCAGGTACGGTGATCGACTACCGCAACTAGGCGGTTCCGCGCCCTCGAGTTGTGGTTCGTCCTGAGGTCTTACGGCGTGCAAGGTTTCCAACGGTATATCAGGTACATATATCCGACAGGTGAGTCTCCTCTCAATTCCTTTGCCATCCCTTCTCCTACATAACATGCAGACGATCCAACATAGCGACTCCTTTGTCTCGCTTATCAAGCGATCTGCTCACTTTTGGCTTGTCACGCCGCCCTGTCTCTCCCTGAGTGTGTGCCGACTTGAATCCCCAGAACGGTCCCTTGGACCAGATCAACTGAACGCACTCGATCGGGCGTTCTACACGCGGTTGTCTGCGCGGCACGACGTCACATTTACGCAGACAGATCTGAATGGGACGGTTTGTATTCGCTGCGCTGTCGGGGCGGAGCGCACTGAAGAGGCGGATATCATCCAGGCGTTTGAGGTGTTGTGTGAGGAGGCAAATAACACGATCGAGAGTTGGGATGGAGAGATGGAGAGGGATGGAGTCATTGGGAACGCTACCATCCACACGAATGGCGACCAGTGACTGGTGATATGCGGAAGACCATCGTTCCGAAAACATGACACGTGCATGGATGTAAAATAACAGCAGGAGGACGATGGCGATGTACCTCGTTTTGGGGACGAGTCAAGAGTGTGCTCTGTACCTGAATCATGCGGGTGTCTTTGCCAATCAAATAGAAGCCCGACGACGGCTAAAAGAGCTATGTAATCCCACCCGAAATCATTTGATGGGGACCAATAAGTAATTCGGTAAGATCGGTATATAAATAGCCCTTCTTTACTTCCCTAGTACCATAATCAAAGACCCAGGAGAGTAAGCAGACTCTCGGGGCAGAGAGCGGAGTCATATGTTCGGGGTCACTTTACGATTTCAGTTCGATGGCAGTGGCGCAAATGGCTCGCTCACCAGTGGGAGTGACGTCCCCCGCTTGTCTCCCATCCGCCTCTCGTTTGGCCCGTCGTTCTTCCCCCAACATCGCGATTTCATCCACAGAGATGACCTTGAACGGCCACGTGAGCCAGTTTCCACCAGACCGCATGCTCGGGAGCTCCATATCGTCCAACAGTTCATCCAGTGCTTGTGGCCACCTTGACGTGCGAGTTCAGCCCTGGTGCAGAAGTGAAAGAGAAAAGGTATCGATACGCACGACCAGAATGCGATCCCACTGCTGTAGCTCTCGTTGACCCACAACAGCATGTCTGGGTATCGCTTCCTTATCCAGGCCGCCTTCCTCTCCGTATCCGCCAGCGCTTGCTCGACCGTGGAGGGTAAACGCATCTTGTCCCCAAGAAAGTACGACGATATCCAATGCGCGGTCACCTCGTACGTATATCCATTGTTTGTGGTGAACTGTCCATTTGTGAGACGTGAAACGTAACGTGAACGGTATTATGAATCAGAAAAACGATGAGGCACTTTTTAACACTGATGCTGCTTACGAAGGCACCATTGATGGCGAAGTCTCGTTTGGTGATGTTCTTTGCTGGAACGAGGCCACGATAGATCGACGACGACAGTTGGTACATCTGTGGATGGGCCGCTGGCGGTGAGGCAAGGGTTTTGTAATGTTTCCATTCGTCAACGTCCTGCAAAGGAGGGTGCCTTCCTATACCGAGCTCTTCGATAGTTTTTTCTGAGGCAGGAATGAGCACTGGTGGTATGAAGACATCAATTACATACCAGTGAAGATGCCCGTCCAGGACGAAGAAAACCCAGTAGCGAGGATCACAGCATCTGCTCGAAGCGTCTGCCCGTCGCACAACAGGATGGACTCCCCGTCCGAAGCGTAACCTTTGGCCTTGACTGGAGCAGAAAGCTTAATCTTTCCTTGGTTAACGAGAGCGTGGAAGCCATCCTTCCTCCCGGTTCCCTCGTCGTTGGTACGAATGCCCCAGAACAACGAGTGTGCGTTCTGCAGTGGCGAATCCTTTGGGATCTTGAGCACATCGAGCTGTACGTTGTTAGTGTCGCGCCGATGGTCCGTAACGATAAACCACATACAGAACTCCATGTTAAAAAGTTCCAGAAAGCGCGTGTAATCATGCTGCCGAGCGAGGTGGTGTGTAAGAAGCGTCTGATCAATGGTCATTCAGGATCAACTTCTACTACACCACAGGGTAACTTACTCGAGAGAGGTTCGTAGCTCGATATGCGGCGAGAATACCCCAAGACACCTTGAAGTCGTGTTGTGAGCAAAATACAACGCAAGGACACCCGAAACATACCTGCTCTTCCTAACACACTCAGGCAGCTGGATCGGGTATGCCAATAGAGCATCCACCTTTTCGAAAACGACTGTCACGCCGATACCATGACGAACCAAATGAGAGGAAATGCTGAGCAACCACTCGTTAGGCCCACACGCCACGAGTCTGGCAACTCTACTCACTCCTGCGCAGATTTGCCTCCTCCGACTATGACAACTGAGTAGTCTGGATTCACTTGAGCCTCGCTCACAATTTGATCGACGCTTGACGCGAATTGTGACGAGTGTACGACTGGACCGCGGAAGCCAGCTCGTTCCGCAGACTCTGCAGACAAGACCTCAGGGACGTGAGCTTGACTACACCCCTATGATGAACAAGGTTGGGAAAATGAAAGAGTGAAGCACGGAAGCACGGACCCCAGTACACAAAATTATGCGAGCGTAATTCAGCACCTCCTTGTTTCTCGTCCTGAGATCGAGGACTTCGACCTCCCAACCGGAGCCATCTCCACCGCGGCGAATGTCCAGAATCTCTGTCTCGAATCGAATTTTTCCCGCAAGAAACGTGTCGGCAAATTTTTCCATGTAAGCTGTCATGTCCTCGCCACAAAGGCGATTTCCCGTCTTCTCCGTGAGCCTAGGAGGTGGCATTGGTAAGGAAGAGAACCTGAATTCCCCATGCACGCTACAACCACCAAACGGGTCAGACGCCAGGCAAAAAGCGGTCACCGTTCACTGGGAACTCACTTGTTGATTGAAACGCCGGGATAAACACGTTCTTTGGCCCACACGCCCCCAGCAGACTTGTCGCGCGTCAAAAGCTGCACATTCTGAAATCCATCGTGCAGGAGGGTGTAGCCCGTGATCAATCCAGCTGCACCAGCACCTATGATACCAACACTCTGCTGGCGGATGGATTCTGTTGTCTCCATCTCGACTATCACTTAGATGGGTGGAAGCGAAGAAGAAAGAGAGTGGAGATCCCAAACTCACAAATCATACTCCATATACGCGGCCAAGGCTCGAGCGCTCAAGGCACATTAGGAAATGGTTGGGTAACAGTGCGGATCGCGGAACGCTGAATGGACAGGAGTTTGACTGTTTGACAGCGTCGTCGGGAACGAACCGACAGCACCCTGTCTCAGAGTGCACACTACCCCACCCGCACGTACCTGACTGTCCCCCCATCGTATATAAAGCTCCGAGTATCTGCCTGTATTCCTCAGTTTGTCAACGAGAGTATTTCATTCAGTTACTTACTAGTGCAACTTCGTGCTCGTTATCCGCGGACCCCAGCTATTACGCATTCGTCCAAATTAGGACGGAAGTCGCCTATCTTAGGAGAAAGTTTCTCAGCACCTGTCATTGCTGTCATGGATGATTGATGGAGCAGCAGCTGGTAGGAGGCACTCCATGTCACTGCAGCCACCCACCCCACCAGCTTCACTGAGGATGTGAGTGCCCCGGCCAACCCCAGCCGCTCTTCCAGCGATGCGTGTGAGCACGAGCGCACCACCAGTGGGCCACCACACCCGTCGCTTGGATAGTGGACACGCACTGCATACGGACAACATCGGAACGCGCCGCGTGCTCACTCACAGCCTATCGCCACTGCCGATTGTGTCCCAACACCCCAGCACCCTGTCAGCACTTGAAACGCGCCGCCTGCGCGCCCACAGCCAACCACCACTATCTATCGTGTCCCAACACCCCCCGTCGCATCCCAACACCCTGCGACGCAGTGACGTGCGCGACTCCAAACTGCCAATTTCGTGCGCGCGCGAGCACGTGGCATTCACTGGCACCCCCCGCGCTTTCGTCACGCACGCCCGCCATCATCAAACTCGGCACTGTCATCTCCCCCACTGCCGCCTTAGCCCCCACTCTCACTCGAGCACACGCGCTCACTCACTCACTCATGCCCTCGTACGCCGCCACTGTTTCCCGCACCTTGCTCCCATCCGTCCCCGCCATTGCTACCACTCTCATGCAGACCCATGGGTTATTCGCAATGGGCACGGGCACGGTTACTGGTTGCACCGGTTCAGTAGCACTGTACATACTGATAATTCATGGATTGACGTACGTACAGGCACTGAGTTGTTGATTACACACAGCCGTCCGTTCGCGTCTGCTCACCGTCGAAACACGTCCAACAGACACGGTGCGCGCGCCACTGCCACTGCCTCGCATCCCAACAGGCAGCGGTTTGGATGTTATTGTTGCAACGACATCATCGCGCCTGCAGACGTGCGTGTCTTCCTCCTTTATATTTCCTTTTTGATTCATGCTTGCGATTGTGACCCTCTCGGAACGTACGCTCGACCAAACCGGGGCTCGCTTCGACCGCCGTCGAACTGCTCGTGTCGCTCTTGCAACATGCGGATGGGTGAACTCTGTTCCACCGTCTCTCTCCACGTCCACCACTCCCCATCCGACAGCATCCATACCATGGTTGTTCGCGCGCCCCGCCGCCGCTACCAAACCCAATCTCCGAGCGACACGAACGACACTTCCGTCACCAGCGTTCTCAGCCTCGCCCCGTTACCAACTCCGGGACTTCCTAACGGATGTTGCTGGTGACGGACGCAGCATACGACCGCCGGTGTACTGGCTGTTCCGAGATCCTGCTACACGGGTTTGAGATGTTGAAGGAGTAGTGTAGTGGTGAGTACATACGAGACTTTTATACACAATTACACCGAGAGACTTTGTATATTCGAAAACTAATTTACAAACCTAGAACAGATATTTAACCTTTTCATGACTCGGATCCCGCAGCTGGGTCCCTTCATTGGGAAAGACTTGTGATTCGCAGTTGAGTTTCTCCCGGATCTGAAAGCATACATGGTTCTCAATACATAAATCATTATGAGAACATCCAACCCGAACCTACCGGTTGTGAACCTTCCTCTATGTCTCGTCCTGCCAGTGGTGTGCGGCAGAGCCGTGACACCGACCCAGCTAGCCATCGGCATGTGGCCTGTGTGATAATCACCCGCCGGTCCCTGTCCCTACTCAGTTTTCGCGCGGCGGTTGTGCCCATCACGTAAAGAAAGTCGAGTGCATACGCATTAACGAAGACAACACCTAGCATAAAGAACATGTCTGATGAGTCACTCACATTATCAGCCACATTAATTTAGTAAAAAAAAAACACCCACATACTTATGTCAAAATATCTCTCAAAAAAAATAGTACCCTCATACATGATTCTTGTGTAAAATGTGAGATTCAAAATGCGCCACACAATGACACATTTCTCCCAATTTTGGACCGAGCTGACCATACCACCAAGAAGGCAAATGGCAAATGCGACAAGGAGGGATCCAAAAGCGAGTCCGAGCCAGAGGAGTGGCACCTCCTGATGTAAGAAGATTGAGGTGATGTTGAGAAGGAAGATGACATAACCGTGGCATAAGGCTACTGGGAGAAGGTGATCCACAAATAGGGCGGAATAATCGAGAAGTGATACTGGTGGTGAATCCATGGTTGCATTAGGACAGTGATCAGGCATGGTTGTTGACAGTGACTTGGACATGGGGGATGATTGCAAAGATAGGGGCCAGATCGTGGCAAGATATTATACTGCAGCATCACATGTCACATGTCACAGACCAATATGCATGTATGTGGTCTTTATTTTTTCCTGTTCTCGACTGGATTCTATCCGCTTACCTCCATGTCCTGGCACCGACCTCCCCACGCCCGGCGACTCATGCAAGTCCTGTTTCCGAATCTGCGTCCTGTCGCACCGTGACATCGCACCACTCTCCAACAAGTGCTTCAAGGCAGCTGTGTTCTTTTACGATGTCACACTAGTAAGCTCGAGATACCGGAATCACTGGCAAGTCAGACACAGCACTACCGCCGAAAAGCCATTCCTCCCACCTACAAGGCGCTCATCAAGCTCGTCAAGGAGGAAAAGCTCTCGTTCATCGTCCATCTTATCTCCCTGCGGTGTCCATGACGTAAAGTGCCAGCTTCAAACACGTCACCTTCAACATGGACGAGTACGTCGGCCTCCCAAGAGACCACGCAGAGTCCTATCACACCTTCATGTTCCGCGAGTTCTTTTCGTATGGTACGTTGCCCTCTCCCATCGTCGACACTGCCCTCTTACGTGCTCTCAAGTCGATATACCCCCCTCCCAAGTGCACATCCTCGACGGCAACGTACCCGACCTCGTCGCTGAATGCAACACATACGAGGCTGCCATCAAGTCGTACGGCGGTATCGAGCTCTTTCTAGGCGGTATCGGCGAGGACGGTCACATTGCGTTCAACGAACCTGGTCCGTCCGCGGCGCGCGCTTTCGGATATGACGTAACGATGACGCGCTCCTCCCTCGCGTCCCGCACCCGCATCAAGACTCTCGCCTACGACACCATCCTCGCCAACGCACGCTTCTTTGAAAATGACATCTCCAAGGTCCCCGGATGGCCCTCACCGTCAGCGTCGCCACCGTTCTTGATTCGCGCGAAGTCGTTGTTATCGTCACCGGTCAACGCAAGAGTCTTGCACTGAGCAAAGCGATCGGTGCGTGTTGTTGTCAACGTCGATATATGCACTAAACGGGGGCACTAAATTTTTACTTTTCTTTCTTTTCGACGGGTTGCCTGGGTTGGTTTGATTGAACAGAGGAGGGCGTGAACCATTTGGTAAGTTTTGCGTCTCTTTTTACACGCTTGGATTCAACGGTACGACAGTGGACGCTCTCGGCACTTCAACTCCACCCCTGGGCACTGATCGTCGTTGACGAGGATTCCACCACAGGTACGTCCGTCGTCTCACCGCGCAGAACCGCCATGACGACGTTTCTTACCTCGCACCTAGAACTCCACGTCAAGACGGTGAAATACTTTAAATCTATCGAATACATCCAGGAGCAGGTCGAAAGACTCACCTATCTGAGGAGAAAGCTTCTCGCGTCCGCAGCACCGCTGTCAGGGGGTAGTCACCGCCCTCACCAACTCTCTGCCCCTTCACTAGAGGCGAGTGCCACGTCACCAAACTCGGCTGACCTCCCAGCCACTCCCAGTGCTGCGTGTGAGCACGAGCGCACCACCCACCACACCCATCGCGTGGACACGCACTGCATGCCCACAACGTCGAAACGCGCCGCGTGCTCACTCACAGCCCACCATCACCGCCTATTGTATCCCAACACCCCTCGTCACTCAGACTCACACCCTAACACCCTGTCAGCACTTGAAACGCGCCTCGTGTGGGCGCGCAGCCAACCACCACTACCCATCGTGTCCCAACACCCTGCGACACCCAACGCCCAGTCCTCCCCCGCCATCGCATTCACTGGCGCCCTCACCCTCATTCCCCCGCGCTGTCATCATGCACACTCACACGTGTGCATGCATGTACGCCTGCCATCGTCCACCTCGGCACCGTCGTCTCTAGCACTGCCGCCTTAGCCCCCACCCTCGCGCGAGCAGTGCCGAGCACACGCGCCCGCTCGCCCCCTTATACGCCGCCACTGTTGCCCGCACCCTTTCCCCCATCCGTCGCCCGTCACGCGCCAGTGCCGCCACTGTCATGCAGACCCATAGGTTTCCCGCAATGGGTACCGGTACGGTTGCTGGTTGCGCCGGTTCGGTACATTGTAGTAATAATTCATGAATCGACATGTACAGGCTGTGAGTTGTTGATTACACACACGTCCGTTCACATCTGCTCACCGCCGAAACACGTCCAACACACACGGTGCGGTCGCTGCCTCTGCCTCACATCCAAACAGGTCAGCGGTTGGGATGTTATTGTTGCAACGACACCACCGCGCCTGCGGACGTGCGTGTCTTCCTCCTTTATATTTCTTTTTAATTCATGCGTGCGATCGTGACGATCTGTTCACAGTCCCTCTCGGACCGTATGCTCGACCAGATATGCACCGTTACGCGACCGGGGTTCGCTTTGACCGCGTCGTCAACCGCCGTCGAGCTGCTCGTGTCGCTCTTGCAACGTCCGGATGGGTGAACTTTGTCCTACCGTCGCACTCCACTTCCACCGCTCCCCATCTGACAACGTCCATACCACAGTAGTTTGCGCGCCCCGCCGCCGCCACCAAACCAAATATCCGAGCGACACGAACGACCCCCCCGTCACCAGCGTTCTCGGCCTCGCCCCGCATCAACTCCGGGACTTCCGCGTCCACGGACGTTGCTGGTGACGGACACAGCGTACGACCGGTGTACTGGCTGTTCCGAGATACTGCTGCACGGGTTTCAGATGTTGTTGAGGGTATAGTGTAGTGGTGCATGTATACAGAGTACATATGAGACGCAATTACACCGAGAGACTTTGTATATTCGAATACAAATCTAGAACAGATATTTAACTTCTTCATGACCCGGATCCCGCAGCTGGGTCCACTCATTTGGAAATGCTTGTGATTTGCAGTTGAGTTCCCGGATCTGAAAGCATACATGGTTCTCAATACATAAATCATTGTGAGAACATTCAACTTGAACCTACCGGTTGTGAACCTTCCTCTATGTCCCGTCCTGCCAGTGGTGTGCGGCAGAGCCGTGACACCGACCTAGCTAGCCATCGGCATGTGGTCTGTGTGATGATCACCCGCCGGTCCCTGTCCCTACTCATTTTTCGCGCGGCCGCTGTGCCCGCCGCGTAAAGAAGGTCGAGCGGATATGTATTAATTAAGACAACAACCAGCATAAAGAACTTGTCTGACTCGGATGTCACTCACATCGTCATCAGCTACATACATGAATTTTGTATTAAAAAAAACACATACCTGTGTCAAAATATTTCTCAAAGAAAATATTCCCCTCATACATAATTCTTGTGTACAATGTGAGATTCAAAATGCGCCACACAATGACACATTTCTCCCAGTTTTGGACCGAGCTGACCATACCACCAAGAAGGCAAATGGCAAATGTGACAAGGAGGGATCCAAAAGCGAGTCCGAGCCAGAGGAGTGGCACCTCCTGATGTAAGAAGATTGTGAAGTCGAGAAGGAAGATGACATAACCATGGCATAAGGCTATTGGGAGAAGGTGATCCACAAATAGGGCGGAATAATCCAGAAGAGATACTGGTGGCGAATCCATGGTTGCATTGGGACAGGGATCAGGCATGGCTGTTGACAGTGACTTGGACATGCCATGGGGATGATTGCAAAGATAGGGGCCAGCTCGTGGCAAGATAACTTGAATCACATGTCACATGTCACAGACCAATATGTATGTAGTCTGTATTTTTTTCCTGTTCTCGACTGGATTCTATCTGCCTACTTCCATATCCTCTACCTACCTCACACTGTTTCCCTCTGTGTGCTTTGCTGGCGTGGCACCGACCTCCCCATGCCCGGCAAGTTGTGCAAGTCCCGTTTCTGAGTCTGTGTCCTGTCACACTGTGACATCGCACCACTCTCCAACAAGTGCTTCAAGGCAGCTGTGTTCTTATACGATGTCACACTAGTACTGTAAACTCGGGATACTGGAATCAAGTCAAGACACAGCACTCAAGTACCACAAATGCCCGAGGGTGGCCGGTCAACATTGGTTATCGAACGCTCCTCCCATCATGATAGTGCTCGCCGTAGAATGCATAGACACGTTTACTCGCTTGCCTTCTGCACCATCAATCATCACTACAGATGACGGTGATTACCTCGGGAACGCAGCATGCGGGCTTGGCTGTTCGTTTCAGTGCCAACGGTGTCACATCACGAATGCAATCATACCGGTTATGCAATGCCCGCCTTTCGGATTTCTTGCTCGATATCCTTCCCGAATTGTACATACTATTCACCTAGCTCTTTCTCCTGAGCAATGCGACCTGCTTCCATTCACGCTCGCGTTCACGTAGTATGTGTCTGTTGCCAGAAGGTGCTTGGGAAGTTTGAGCTTCTTTGTTATAGATTACTCGTTCGTCACTCCGAGCCTCATGAAGTCATGGAAAACGCATAGTCGAGGCGAGAGACATACGCACTGCGGAAGCTCGAATAGCTCTTGCTCCACATCGATGAGATCTACAAACTAGGAGTCAAAGTACTATTATGGCCGCCCAGGCGAAAAGCCTAACGACCGATATGCCCCTGTACGACGTGGACCGTCACCGCGTTTACATATTGGCAACCATGGTCGTCAGCTTGTCTGAACCCACATTGCTTTATCGACCGACACGGCCGCCTGACGGTGATAAAGCCGAGCTTGAATGCAGCAGTGCGGATTGACGAGGCAGCTTACCGGGCAGGGCCACACTTCAGCAAATCAATTACATTGTCCGTCCGCTCTCAGGCAACCTTGCTCGGCTCTGTGGGTTTGGCCCGCTTCATCTCAATCTCTGCCCTTTGCTCGCCGGACCACGGCCACTGGCAAACATGGACTTGGTCGGTCCTGCACACATATGGTCGTGTCCCGACTCGGGTGGGAGTACTATACACTTGTGCTTGAAGAGCTACACGATCTCCATCTCCGAGTCACTATCACCCGACTCTGAACTCGAACCCCGACCAAGGATCTCTCGAATCTCCATGTCAACATCCCTCCACATCCGTTGGTAAGCAACTGACACCGATTTTCCGCTCAAAGAGGTCCACGCCGGCAGCGCGATCAATGAGGGAAGGTGTTCGACCAAAAAATGCGCAACTCTTGCGACCGGTTCTTGAATGGGCGAATTCCCGACCGAGAGCCTCCCGATGGCCGTGTTACGGATTGATGATTCATCCTCTGATGACGATGGTATGTCCCTAGCATCGACACACAGCCCGAGATCACGGAGCTTTGGGCATTGTGCGAGTAAAAGCAACAGACCCCTCAACGTTGGGATCTGGAAGGATGGCAGACAATCCCACCCGCTGAGTTGGTTGAATTTGAAGGTCTCCAGTTTAGGCCATCCTTGGACCAACCGAACAAGTTCATCATCGTTCAAGGAAACTGGATTGTTGATATTCACGTCAAACGTGTGAAGATTGAAGGTCGTCAGCGGGCTCAGAACCTGAAAGTCAACAAACTGCGAAGATACTATTCCATGTCTTCTCAAGCCGAGGCAGAGAAGCCTGATCCGTCGCAGAGTTTTCCGGCGCGTAGGTGAACTGAGAGCGGTGAAGAATTCATGAAACACCTCAGATGCAGGAAGCATACGAAAGTCGAAGGAGACCTCTTCGAACGGTTGGTGGTGCGATGTCAAGTACGGGATGAGGGAAGAAAGATCTTCAACGCGGAGCTCAAGGACGCGCAAGTTCTCGAAAGGAGGGCGGTCCGGGGTGCCATAGCCAGCCAGCCTCCTCAGGTTATTTGGTGGATAATTGAGTAAGCTAGCACTGAACTTTTTGAGGGAACGGGATTCAGCGATGTGGATCAACGCTGCTTCATTGACGGGATCGCAACCCAGGCTCTCCAAGTTTGGGGAGCGAGAGATGGCGCGCGAAATTGCGGCTGTCACATGGGGAAAGCGACATAGATGACCGAAGTGGAGTGACTTGAGGTTTGGACATAAAGCTTGGTAGCACTCGAGGAATCCAAGAACGGAGCTATGATCACCGCCGTCAAGCCACACGTGGAGATGAACAAGTGAAGGGCTAAGGAGCAAACGGATCGATGCGATTGCTGTGTAATCCTCATAGATCCAACTGAGTTTCCGGAGATTGGGCAGTAGCAGCGTGGTGCGAAACCATACTGACTGTAAAATTTTCATGGAGAGATACTCGTGTCTGAGCGATAATTCTTGGACGCGAGGGGCGTAGCGTAACACACTGTTCCACTCTTCTTCGTTGAATGGAGGCTGATTCGGATGTCATTGTAAGCATTGCACATCTTCGAAACGAGAAATGCCATACCAACGCTCCATCCACTGTTGCATCGCCAAACGAAGCTTTGGTGGACAAACACAGCAAAAAAGGCTCTAGACTTTGTAGTCTGCGCCAAAGGGCATCAAGTGCGGGTTCGGAGAAAGCACGACAAGTTCTTGAAAGCACCGCCAGAGCCCGCCGGCCAGCTTTCCGAGTAGCTTTGGCACGAAAGTCTGTTGGGTTCCGCACTGTATCTTCTGCCAGACAGTCAACGATGCAGCCGAGTACTTCAGAAATCAAAAGTGCATTGTGCATGGCTTTCGGCGGTGTCGCAGGGTGACGCGGTGAGACCTGCTTGTCTAGTGGGTGAGATGTGGTCAAACGTGGTAACAAAGTGGCTGTTAGCCAAATGTCGTGTCTGGTACTAGCTATGGCTACTAGTGCTGAAATCTGCACCTGCTTGCCTTCGCACCAACTCCCATGCAGAAAGTCCGCTTTCAAATGCAAGACAGTCGCTCTTCAAGCTTCAGGTCCCACTCGGCTTCTATTCTTCCGCCATGGATTCGATTTTGAACGATCTCAGAGACCCTCCGTCTACCCCATCGCATTCAATGCATATGGTACCGTCATCCCCATTGGTGACGGCTTGATGTTCCAAACCGACTACTTTGCAAAACACTGTCGCCAGCCTGTTCTATTTGCCCAGGGCCTGCAAGAACTTGAACAATATGTGGATCCCTCCCAAATCGATGCGTGGTCCAGCAGCGTGGATTGACGTTGGGCCGCATGCAACCTGTTTACCTATGATCGAGGCGACCTTGTTGCCGTCCAGGAGACCTTGTGTCTTCCATCGATACTCAAAGAAAAATCGCCATGGGATTCGCTGACGGGCAGCTTGGCCAACTTTACAGAGTCACTCTTCCTGTGGATTGGCTGCGCGTCTTCGACGAGCGCTCTGCTTGTGCATGCGTCGATTTGCCATCGTACCCGTTCGACTCGCAGAAGTTCTGGGTACTCGACCGACTTTTTCGACGACAAATACCACGTCGCGTTCGGTGGGTCGTATGCAACGATTCCGCGCCTCGCTGGCCGACGGACGGTGAGGAACTTTTATCAGCATAATTATCCGTCTCCGTGGGTGCGCGGGCCGTGTATGATGCGTAGCGGGTGGGTGTTGGAACGTTGACGGTGGGATCTGGATCTTTGTTGATTATCGTTGTCGCAACATACTGTAACAAGTTTTTTCTTTTCTTTTTCTTTGTTCTCTACGGCAGCTGTGCACGTTGTAATGTCTTTGCCATCCTGTAACATGATGCATATGTAGATTTCCTTTGTACGTTCATGTACTGAAAGCCATGTTCTACGAAGCAAGTCATTGCTTGGTGCAGCATTTTCGAATTGCAGACGTTTTGCCAGGATGGTTTTGGGTCGGAACAATGTTTATATTTATGCCAAGGGCCGTTCCGGACCCATACACTCGTCTCAAACGTGGGGGGGGCGTTCCAAGCGGATTCATCAATCGTTCAGGATAATTAGTCGACTCGGAGGACGATGACACGAAAGATCATCAGCGTTGCCAGTGGGGCGGTAGCCACGTCGGGGGCGAACTCGACGGTTCCAAGTCGATCCACACTCGAATGGAATTCGTCCAACTTGTTGGGATGGTTCTCCGAGCTGAGGTACCCGTCCTTCGTCCCACTGGCAGTGTCGTGGAGACCGGAACACTCAAATTTGAAAATCTATACCGCTCGTGGCCTCACACTATTGGAAATTAACAGACAGGCGCCACCATCTGTCTAGGCAGAATGGAGCATTTTTATATAGCGGCCGTCACATGTGATTGATCTGGAATTAAAAGACGTAAGGAGGAATAATGATGAGGTCGCCGAAGTCCGTGGAAGGCACATGGCAAGGAAGGATGACGGGACCGAGAAGTAGTAGAATGGACGATGATAAGATAAGGACTAACGGATAGTTCCGATATAGAAGACTGAGACGACCGACGCTCCGGAGTACCGGAGTACCTTTGGACTAAGACGGCTGGACTTGGACTTGACAAGGATGCGTTGGGTAGGATATTTAGAGTGAAAGGGGATTCTGAATGTGGGGAAAATAGAGGATACGCCTACAGAGACATACCAGTCTCTACAGCGTGCACGCCGCTATGATCACAATAGTCTGGTGACCAGCCCGCTATGAGGTTGTTGCCACGTTGAGGGGCAAACCATCGATAGACGGTCTGGTAAAAGTTGTCACGGTTTATCGGGCTGCGCATCTTCTCACGAGCTAACCCTAATTTGGACCTAGACAAGAGCACATGAAGCAGGATAAGTCTAGGATAGCTACGTAAGCAGCCTATATGGTATCCCCCTATGCATACAATGTCCGAGTTCTTCCATACAACCATGAATCCGTCGTCTCAATCATCTGGCAAATCAAGTTTGAACTCGACATGTAATTGTCATGCGACCTCTAGACTCTCTGCAAATGAGCGAATTCAGCAAGCTATTGATATCCTTCAACTCAGTCGACTATCCCTTCTCACAGCATTAATCAAAGTCTTGGATCCATCAGAAAAGGACTTTTCTGTTAACCGTGCAAGGTTCTATGCATGTCCGAAGGACCAGTTGACAGGAAAGCTCGGAAAGCTATTCGACCTGATATGGAGCGATTCCTGAGGCCAGTCCCAGGTACTTGCTTGGATGGAGCCACATGCAATCAGTCATATTGCTCGAAGGGTGTCCGACGAAATGGATTACATGAAGAATGTTTTGCAAGCAAAGGTTTCGTGCATAACACCCGATGCTCTGATAGCCTGGGATATGAAGTCAACAATCAGTGAACCAATCACTCAACACGCACCCGTTCTGATGGAGATTCTTCATGTTGCGGCACAGACTGAACGTGCAAACAGGCTCAATACTCTTAAAGATTATTCTATTGTATGTTCAGTCATCATCTCCATTTATATTCCCCAATCCCGCTCCAGGCTTGTCAGGTTATGATCACGCAGCTTGCGAAACTGCGATCAAATTACAGTCTCTTCTTCGCTGCCCCATTCACTCTGTTCCTTTGGACAAACGGTGCATCACATCAAGTCATTGAAGCTCTTGCGCAATGCGGTCTTTGCATCTCATTCACTTCACTCTTTACGCTGTTGAATCAACTTGCATCTCAATGCGTAGACAAGGCCATTCAAATTGCACAACATCCACATATCCTTTGTTATGACAACATCAATATCAGTACATTGATTTTTGTAGAACAATGATCATCTGCACCTGCAAAGGTACAATCTGGGACATTCCCTGTCCTGTATTCCATTCAAAATGCGAACTGGGACGACATGCGACTTGCACCGATGCTTCAACGTGCCCACCAAGCCAACGACCTTACATTCAATGCTGATATTCGTCCAACCAAGCAGCAACTCCAGAGCATACACCATCAAGCACGGATCAATGTCATCGACATTCTTCTTGATGGCTGTGGTTCATTCAAAAGCTATGATCATTGTACTGCACCATCTTTGAAACACAAGGAACGACGTAGGCTTCCAAAAGGACACAAGACACAGCGATACCCTCTTTGGACCTCGACCATCGATGAAAGTTCTGTCTTGGGAAACATTGCCGTGATCAATGATGTATACATCAATGAGCTGAAGATGACTCATGATCAGCTATCCGAGTTTGTTATTCCAAGTATTAACGACCAATCTACAAATGCTCGTATCCGAGGAGCAAAAGTCCTTCGAGCTGCAGACATCAATCCATTCACCTGGCTCCAGTTTCTTCAACTCGGGTTTGGTTTATTTCACCTTTGTATGAACCTGATCTGGGCCATTCTCCACATTCATCGCGGCTCAATTAGCCAACCTGGAAGCTTGTCATACTTTTTCGCTGTGCTTGATCGCTCTCGCCTTGGATGCGAACACCCCGACTATCACACTCTGCTTGGGAACCTCATGCAGATCCTTCAAGGTATCGTTCTGAATGCCTCGAAAGCTGAATGTGGCCATTTGTCCCTTGCTGCATTCGCCACATCCAACCCAACTCCCGAGGTATTGTGTGATATTGCCGACCGGATTCTCAGGCGTCATGCGACACCACGATAACCTGCACCAACCTAGTTTGATGCAAGGATCATGATTCCATACAGACAATTGACCCGAGTTTTGAGATTTCACCACCTTCCCACGGTTCAAAAGCTTAGCAATCTGAGGGCTAGATAGCCCTTAGTATGGACCACCTCCCCCTATATTTTCTTATTTTTCCATCCACAGGGTGTTGAGAAATTAAATGACTTCTCCCACCTCATCTGTGTTGATTGAGTATATTATTTGATTGGACTATTTCCCTAGTATCTTTGTATATACTTAGACTCTAGTCAAGTGCCAGAGAGAGAATCAGTCATGT
>JBBPSD010000620.1:0-19830 GCA_038093415.1 Xerocomellus chrysenteron | reverse complement strand
TGAGGTAGGCAGTGTGCATGTGTGAGTAATGAGGCAAACATGTGCAAGGCTGCGCGTCATGTGTGATCGGTGAGGCCGACATGAGGCGAACATGTGTCAGACATGAGGCGCACTGCAATACACATGGTACCCATGAGGTGAAAGGGTCTGGACTGTGAGGGGACTTGAGCATTTGGTGGTTTCGGGCGATAGGGGTTAATAGATAGGGGCTAAATGCGAAAGTTGCTCTAGAAAATCAGGAAAAATAAGGAGAAATCTGGGAAAATTAATATGGGTCTGTAACATTCTCTGTTGGGTCATGGGCAATTGTCGATGGAGTATTTGACTCCCGTGAGTTGCATGAGGAGATAGTGGAATGGTTCAAGGAAGTCAAGACTGAGGAGCACAAAAGGGTGGTCAAAGAGCTTTTATTGTGGTGGAACAGGTAAATCTGTCACCCGTTTCACTTCATAAATGGTGCTAATTGGAAAGTGCAGGAGGGTATTTGGACTGACTTTTGCTTTTCAGATTGAGTGCAACCACTCTGCTCAGAAGTTGGTGGTGAAGTCACTGAAGACATGCCACATTGCTACTGGTGCTGCTGCCCCCGTCGTTTAGTGCAAATTATGTACCAATTGTGAGGGAATTATGAATCGCAATAATTCATGCATGCATTGGCCGTCATTCATGTGGTGAGCGAGTGATGAAGAAGGCAATGTATAAAAATTTCCTTTGGTTGCCTCTACCCCTGGTGTAGAGACTCGTACGTCTCTGTGCTTACATATATTCCACCTCTTTTACCTTTCACCTGATTGCCTTACTGTTATCCATTCGCTCTGAACTCCCTTTTAGTTGCTAAGACCGGTCTCGGTTTATACCTGACCATGCCGAGCACGTCTGGACTACTCGGTTTACATTGTTAGTACGTTACCGCTTCACGTTCTATTGGTACCATCAGCCTCCGATCGGTCTCGGGCCCGGTACCTGACCCTTTTTACTTATTTCCTTTGGACTTGACAGCTATCTTGAGTTTGACAGTCTCGGGTATACCTGGACTATAAAGCCTTGTACTTAGGATTTGAAACACACTTTTGGTTAGATTCACGAACTGTTTGAACCACTCGTCCCTCGTACTGTTCACTGTCTACCACACCATTCGCTGTCACCGTCACCATATCCCGCTCTCATTCCCTTCATCTTGCGCTTCTCAGACTTCCGGTCTCACACTCTGGTCGCTCCCCGGACTTTCCCCTGCACTTATTCCTTCGGCTTTGGACTTTCTCCTGACTCCTCCCTTACCTTGAGTCCCTTTAGGGGTGAAGTACCTTGCCTCCCCTCTTCCCTTTAACAGCTCAGGGCAAGTGTGTCTTACACCCTTAGTCCTCCCAGCCATTCCACCATCTTTACAACTGGAGCCCACCGCAAGGGACTTATCCAAGGGTTCCAGGAGAAGTCTTCGGCCAACTGCACAATGCCAAGAATTAGAAAATCTTCTTCAGCAGTTCTGAACCTTACAAATCGGCCCCGATGACTCACCTCTCTTTTGGCCGATCACATCTGTTGACACCTGTCACAATCGGTCCAATCTTCCTGAGGTATCCAGGTTGGACCTCAGTCCATTGCCAGATGACAACTTTGACCTGTCAGCTGTCAATCACTCCGATTGGCTTAGTGCACCGCCCTTCCAGAGTCTTTCCCCTGAATTAGCTGATGCCCTGACAGCAGTGTCTAAAGAGACGCCAGAGACTGAAACTACCAGTGACACCCCCTTTCAAGAAAATTTAGCTGACAAAACAAATCTAAGCGACTTTGTGCCCAGAGCATATATCCACTTGACTCCACAACGAGGGAAGGGGGAGGTACATACACCTCACCTCCCATTTTTCTTCTTCTCTCTCTCCTCTGACTCCAAGTCCGGAGTCTTCGTCGTCTTCGTCCTCGCCATCACCCTCATCACCAGATTCTACTTCTCCATCACTCTCCTACCTTCTTGACCCCTCCGGTCTATCATTTCGGACTAACTCAGCTCACAAGAAAACCCTTTGGCCCTAGCTCAACCACTGTCGGCTGCTGCCCTTCATCTTGGACCAACGTCCACACTGTCTAATATTATTATTCCTTCCGTTATTCCTCCCCCTGCATAATTTACTAACACTCAGAATCTTCCTGTCCAAAATCATCTTATGGCTAACCCAGCCCCTCAGATGCTGCTCTGCAGTACCCAGAATGCTCCAAAGTTTGATGGAAAGACCCCGGCCTTATTGCCATGCTTCCTTGAGGATGTCAATATACTCGGCACAGCGGCCGGGTATCATGGACTTAGAGAAGATCTGTGCCGCTATCAGGTATGCTGACCTCGAAGAAGCGGAAGGTTGGGAGCTTCTAGATGAGGTTGCCGCTAACCCACCGGACTGGGCGAACTTCGCCCAGGCGGTCAAGAAATTGTACCCCGGTTGCGAAGGCACCAACCAATACTGTTGGGCCGATATCCAGTATTTGGTCCAGGAGTTTCGGGCCAAACCGATGCGCATCTTAGAAGACCTCGGTGAATATCAGTGCAAGTTTCTGAAGATTGCCCATATCCTCATCAACGGCCGAAAACTCTCGGACTTAGACCGAGATGCATTGTTCCTATCCGGTCTGCCAGCTGACCTTGAGACTCAAGTCCACCAACGCCTGCTCATCACCAAATCCACTCATCATCCTTCCAACCCTTATCCTATCGCCGACATCGTTGAGGCTACTCAATTCCTTCTTACCAGTTCTGCCCTTCGCCCTCTTCTAGGTCCATGAACCGCTACACCTACCGCTGCTGTGGCCATCAAGCAAGAGCAGATTAACCTCCAATGTACCACCCATCGGGACTGCGCATTCTGCGCTGATCCCTCCCATTTTATGGGGAGTTGCCCCCTCGTAGAAGGCTATATCCAGGCTTGGAAGGCCAGCTGAGGTACCGATGGTCGTCTGTATCTTCCAGACGGCTGGTGTATTCCGCACATTCAGGGTACTCGTTGCCTCCAAGAATGCTTAGACTGGTTACCTGCCTTGGCACCAGCACCCCCTTCTTCTGTTGTCACTTCTGGCATATTTTTGGTCACCAACTCAACTACCGACACCATTCTAGACATTGAACCTTCGGTCTTCATGGCTCCTGTTGATCCGGATTTGGACGAACAGTCGGACCCTGCTTTGGCTGACCCGGATTTTCAGGTGTACATCGCCAATGCTTGGGCTGCTTTCCAGGCTGATAGGAAGGACAAAGGGAAGCGAGTCCGATTTGACGGCATTGAGATGCCAGCTCGAAAGACCAGTCATCCAGGTCCTCAGGCTGCGTCAGTGGCCGAGGAAGTAGTCTCGCCGGCAATCAAGGCCATGCGGTCTAAATTGGTGACTCCTCCAAAAGTCCCTGGTCCAATAGAAAACAGACCCCCCCCTTCTATGCCACCATCTACCTCTATTCCATTTCAAAATGATTCCGCTAACACCTCCTCCTTTAACCCCCAAGGACAATTTAGATATTCGTTCCCTCTCGAAGACGAGACTGCTCCAAAGTGCCTCTTAGATCGAGTTCTCGCAACCACCATGCTGGTTCCGGTTCGAGAGCTCATCGCAGTGGCTCCCAAAGTCTGCAAGCAACTCAAGGATTTATCAACAGCAAAGCATATTCCTGTCTCCACTAACACGGTACAGGTGAATGAGTTCGCTGGATGTGACCCCAGTGAGGTAGACCAGGCCTTCGGTGATCGCGTGCACCAAAGTGACGACGGACTAATCGTGGCGCACCACTCAGTGCCGCTTCGGTCTCTTGAAGCAAAGATTGTCGGAACTGGTCAGCCTATTCTTGGAGTCCTTGACTCAGGCTCCGAGATAGTCGCCATGCCCAAGCGGGTGTGAGAAGACCTCGGTCTACCAGTTCAGTCCGACCATGTAATGACGATGTCTAACGCCAACACCAGTACCGAGTCTACCCTTGGCATTGTTGAAAATCTCCACCTGGACTTCGGTGCTGGCGAGATTTGCTTACAGGTCCAGGTAGTCCCGAGAGCTAATTTTTACTTATTGCTCGGACGACCCTTCCATTGTTTACTCAGCACTTCTACTGAAGACTTTCTGGACGGCTCTCAGACAATCACACTTCGTGACCCCAACTTGGGAAAGGCGTACAAGTTACCCACTCGAGCTTGGACCAAAGAATGTCCGCATTGCCAGCGCAGACTATTTTGTTCTAGTCACCAGTCTGTCGTTGAAATGGGTTTTTAGACATCGATGATCCACTGAAAGGTCGGGGAGAGCCCCATTTGAACTATTCTCCCACCTCGTCCGCTTCTTTTTCCGTTTCGGCATTGTTAGACCAAGGGCCACTCTCGGCCCCAAACCTATTTCACTATGTGCCATCCTCGGCATATCTGTTCCTCTGTTCCACTCAATCAGTTCTTTCCCCATCTCACATTTCTGCCCTTCTCAATACCTATTCTTTTGATTTTACTTCTTACTCACTCGCTTACAAGCCTGTAGCCAAAAAGGTCTGGCTGGTACTAACTCCTCTCAAGGAGGAGTACCGTGTACTCCGCCAGTTACCTGACGACCCTCTGGCTGGTCTTATATAACCTTACCAACTAACCCCCCGGATTTCATCCCCAGACAAAGATTCACACAGGAATTCCCCAATGCACTTGATCTTGACCTGGCCCAATGGCTGTGGCCCGAAGAGGTCAAGCTAGTCCAGTGGATGGTTCTCAATCATGAGACCGCTTTTGCATGGACTGCTACCGAATGTGGCCGATTAGACGATCGGTATTTTCCACCGGTCAAGATATCTACCATTCCTCATACACCATGGATACTCCGAAACATTCCTATCCCGCCGTCGTCCTGGGATCAAGCCATACAGATTATCAAAGACTGTATTGCCTCTGGTGTGTACGAATCGTCCACCGCAGCATACCGGTCACGCTGGTTCTGCGTGCTCAAACAGGACGGTAAGACACTTTGGCCCGTGCATGACCTTCAACCCCTCAACGCTGTCACCATTCGGGATTCTTTGGTCCCTCCCTTCATAGAGCACCTAGCCGAGTCGTTCAGCAGGTATGCAGTCTACGGCATAATGGACTTATTTGCCAGATATGACCAGCGGCCGTTACACATGGACTCCTGGGATATGACTATGTTTAATAGTCTGCTCGGACCGCATCATCTTACCACTCTACCAATGGGACATACTAATGCTGTCCAGATCTACCAGGCCGATATGGCATTCATTCTCCAGGACGAGATACCGCACCATACCATGCCGTTCATTGATGACCTGCTGGTGAAGTCCAAGACGTCCCGGTACCAAAGACCGGACGGCTCATATGAGACGATACCGGAGAATCCAGGCATCAGGTTATTTATCTGGAAACATCTCACCATTGTCCACAGAATCCTCCAATGCCTCCAAAACGTTAACGCAACCGTTTCAGCTAAGAAATTTGTCCTTGCTGCTCCGGACGCCACCATTGTTGGTCACAAGTGCACCTCCGAAGGTCAGGTTCTGCATGACGCTAAAATCCAGAAGATCAGGGATTGGCCGGAGTGCGAGTATCTGACACAAGTTCGTGGGTTCTTAGGGACCTGCGGCATGCTTCGGATTTTTATCCGAAATTTCGCTGCTATTGCTATACCGCTAGTCAGACTGACACAAAAGGGTATCCCCTTCGAGTGGGGTGAGGCCCAGTGTGCTGCAATGATTCATCTGAAGGACGAAATCATTCAGTCCCCAGCGCTCTGGCACTTGGACTACGAGTCCGGCCAAGAGGTTGTACTTGCTGTAGACACCTCGGTCATTGCAGTCGGCTTCATTCTATCACAGGAAGGGGAGGATGGCAAGCACTATCCGAACTGCTTTGGCTCTATCAGCCTCACAAGCGTAGAAAGCCGGTATTCTCAGGCTAAGCTCAAGCTGTACAGACTATTCCGCTCTCTCCGAGCAGTCCGGGTATTCATCTTTGAAGTCACTAACCTTGTTGTAGAAATGGATGCCAAATATGTCAAAGGCATGATTAACAACCCTGATCTGCAGCCGAATGCGACCATTAATCGGTGGATCGCTGGTATACTATTATTTCATTTCAAACTTCATCACATTTCTGCAGACCAACACACCAGTCCCGACGGACTGTCACATCGGCCACCCTCGAATGATGATCCTCCCAATACGGATGATTTCGAGGATTGGTTGGACAATTCTTACTCTTTTTGCGTTACCTTACTCAATGATTGGTTATTGCACGCCATGCTCCACACATTTGGGGTGTCGTTTCCCTTGCCTACTGCCCTCCATCCCCTTGGCGTCAAGTGGCTTCCTCCTTTTACCCATTCCCCTGCTGATCTTTGTGCAGTCGTATTCTTTTGTCCTTCACTCATCCGCTTCCGAACCCGTCGTCAAGCCGGACTCTCCCACTATACCTCGGTCTACCAAGGCTATCACTAGAGAAGCCCGGATTCGCTTGATCCAAGGCTTTCTCGAGACTCGTACTTGACCGGCTGACCTTTCTGATACAGAGTTTCACTCGTTTGTCAACTCAGCAATGAAATTCTTTCTTCTCCATGGCAGCCTATGGCGCTGAGAACTGCACGGTCACCACCAGTTGGTCATACCCAAACACCAGCATTTCAGACTAATCAAGGAGGCTCACAATGACCTCGGGCACAAAGGTGTCTTTACAGTCCAGACCTGGCTTCTACTCCACTTCTGGTGGCCGATGCTGGTCAAAGATGTCAAGTGGTTCGTCCGAACCTGCCACGAGTGCCAAATTCACCAGACTCGTCGATTGCATATTCCTCCTACCATGCTGGTTATCGGTGGCTTGTTTTGCAAGGTCCATCTAGACACGATGGTCATGCCTCGGTCTGCCAGTTATTGGTATATTGTTCAAGCTCGCTGTGCATTGACTGCTTACCCCGAGTGGCAGATGTTGCGTTCCAAGAACGCCTCCGCCCTTGCTTCCTTTATTTTTGAAGATATTCTCTGTCATTGGGGTGCTTTGGCCGAGATTGTCACTGACAATGGCCCAGCCTTTGTTCAGGCTCTCAATGTCCTTGCCAATTGATACAATATTTGGCATATATGCATCTCCCCCTATAACTCCCAGGCTAACGGTGTGGTCAAGTGGTGTCACCTTGATGTCCAGGAGGCGATCATGAAAAGCACCCCAGGGGGGGAGTTCCACTGGCATACCGCCGCTCACTCGGTCTTTTGGGCCGAGCGCGTGACCATGCTTCGGTCTACTGGTTTGTCTCCATACTTTATGGTTCACGGTGTCGAGCCATTATTTTCTTTTGATCTCGCCGAAGCAACATTTCTCGTTCCTCCTCCAGATACCGAACCCCTCTCCTCATCTGGACTGATCACTTGAAGAGCCCGCCAGCTCCAAAAGCGTCAGGAGGACCTGGAGTCGATCTGTGAGTGTGTCCTAAAGGCTTGGTTTGAGTCTGTCAAGCACTTTGAGGCCGCTTTCAAGAACTGGATCAAGGACTATGACTTTCGGACAGGCAGCCTGGTCTTAGTCCGAAATACCCGAATAGAGAAGGAGCCTAACCGAAAGACAAAGCCTCGGTACTTAGGTCCTATGGTGGTCCTTCGCCGGACTACCAGCGGGTCATACCTACTGGCAGAGTTGGATGGAGCAGTATCCAGATTGCGCTATGCTGCCTTTCAGCTTATCCCCTACTATTCTCGCCTTTCATCTGTTATTCGTATCACTGAGCTCACAGATACGGATGATGAAAACCTGGATAAGCTGGCAGGAGAAGATGTGGAAGAGCCTGACGAAGAAGACCGAGACTCCTATAAGTCAGACTAGTCTGGGCATACAGTACGTCACCGAAGACCAACACCCATAATTTTTCCTCATACTATAATCTCTGTTCCACCCTGGGATTAGACTGGTGACTCTCATCTACCTCCTATATCTCATTTCTCCCTCTCATCTCCTACTCCATATGTCTCTCTGAAAACCCATACCGAACACCTTCCCTTTCTAATGCGTGACGGGACACATGCCCATTTTTACCTCATAGACCGAACATACCGAATACCAACACTTAGACCAAATGAAGACCGGTAGGCATAGAAGCGGAAAGCAGACTGATGAACACAAGACGGGCGGTACCCCACACACCAGACGTTGATTTCATTTAACCTTGCTCATTCGACCCCCATTTTATGATGTTTCATCCCTTATTCCTTGTTTTTCTCTCTTTTTCTTTTTCGCACCAAAAATACTGAAACACGATCCATTTAAGCGTACTTTACATTTTTTGACTTGGACTAAGCGGAGGACGGAGGGGAGGAAACTATCTACAGGTACATGTCCTCAAGGGCCTCCACTATCTCGCTCACCTCTGACATCACCACCGCATGCTCGACCTCCAGCTCCTTCACCTTCGCCTGGATCTGGAAGAGCCAGGAGTGGAGGTGGTTGAGACAGCACATCCCGGGTCTTCCTCGCCTCTGACTTGCCGCCAGTCTTCTTTGGCACCGCACGCACCTTCCCCTTTGATTGGGCCGGGGTTATCTCCCCCTCGTCCTCGGTCTCATCGTCGACCTCAATGGGCGAGGGAGCCCTTTTACTGGGGCCGGCCTTGGCTGACAGCCAAACCATCCTTCCACCTGTTGAACCAGTGAGTCATGGAGGGAAGTCTGAGATGGCTGACTTATGTACTTTTTGTCGTCTTGACAATGACCACTGCCACCGCCGAGGTCCCTGCTGCTTCGGTGGGCTTCCTCTGCCCATGCCGCCCTTGCACCAAGCTGCAGCGCAGCTTGGCCGACTTGCATCGGGCGCAAACTGTGCCGGTCCCATACACGCATTCAGCCGTGACCCCCGCCTTCTTGCAGGCGTTGCATGCACCTTCAGTGCCGACCAGCCGTACCACCGGTGCCGAGACCTTCCACTTGACGGTGGCAGACTCAGCCGCCACGCCCTCCTCATCCTGTTCCTGAACCCTCTGGAAGTCCGTTAGCCCAGTTTGACAGACCTACGGCGTCGCTACTCACCTTGCATGCAGATGAGGCGACCAACACCACCTTGGACGACGACCCCCCCCTCATCTCTATGGCAGGTGCCACCGCCTGCTCCACCTCCTCTACCTCCATAGCCGACGCCTGGGACGCCAGCCTCATCGCCGCCCTCCCTATCCACTCGGCCTGCATGCACTCGGCCTCTGCGACCATGACCGTGAATTGGTTGTTGATGTCAGTGTCGATGCCAAGCTTGTCGGCCTCCCGTCAGTGTCTCTCCCAAGCATCCTACCCGAACCTTGCATCAGCTGCGGCTATCATTGAATAACGAGTGGCTTACCATTGCCTTTCCGAACACCTCCGCCCAGATCTCCTGGTCCTCGGCCAGGTCATCCTTGTTGTCAGGTACCGACCTTGCAAGTCTGTTGAGCTGCTCGGTAGCTTGACGGAAGCTGTGCTGAGCGTTGAGGTGCAGGAGGAGCCAGCGTTGGTCATGGCGCAGAATTTGTCGAGTTGGAATTGGAATTGTGACATGGTGGTAGGAGGGTGAGAAGTGAGGAAGAAAAAGTTGATGCAACTCGGACTATATACCCGGTCACATGCTTTCGGACTCTGCATTGTTCTCTTCTCAGCACAGATCTTTTTCTGACTGGGGACAGTTAGAAGCCAAGTCCCCCGTGGATGTAGAGACTTGTACGTCTCTGTGCTTATATTCCACCTCTTTTACCTTTCACCCAACTGCCTTACTGTTATCCATTCGCTCCGAACTCCCTTTTAGTTGCTAAGACCGGTCTCAGTTTATACCAGACCATGCCGAGTGTGTCTGGACTACTCGGTTTACATTGTTAGTACATTACCACTTCACGTTCTATCGGTACCATCAGCCTCTGATCAGTCTCGGGCCCGGTACCTGACCCTTTTTACTCATTTCCTTTGGACTTGACAGCTATCTTGAGTTTGACAGTCTCGGGTATACCCGGACTATAAAGCCTTGTACTTAGGATTTGAAACACACTTTTGGTTGGATCGACAAACTGTTCGAACCACTCGTCCCTTGTACCGTTCACCGTCTACCGCACCGTTCACCGTCACTGTCACCATATCCCACTCTCGTTCCCTTCGTCTTGCACTCCTCGGACTTCTGGTCTTGCGCTCTGGTCGCTTCCCGGACTATCCCCTGCACTTATTCCTTCAGCTTTGGACTTTCTCCTGACTCCTCCCTTACCTTGAGTCCCTTTAGGGGCGAAGTACCTCGCCTCCCCTCTTCCCTTTAACAGCTCAGGGCAAGTGTGTCTTACACCCTTAGTCCTCCCAGCTGTTCCACCATCTTTACACCGGGCTGATATACTTTGTCCATCATAATTGTGCTCTGCGGAATTGATCATCATCACCACAACATTGACCAGTGAACATGAATTTATTAGCTGTAAAGCTGGTAAACCCTGCCTGTACATGTGCGTGTCGCCCACTGTCATTTTCCTGACACTTGTTTGACGATGACATCAAGATGAGTGTATTGCTGCACGTCGGACACAGATTGCCAGTATTCCAAGTGCTGATATTCTTGCCCAGTAAAGCCAACCGTTCAAAGAGTAATGCCCTCTCATCTGTCTGACAGGTATTCTTCTCAGGTGACTGAACTGCATTTCTTTCCAGACACTGTCTAGTTGCCAGCCCTTCTCCACAACCCCCAGATTGGGTTTATATTTCATATGCATTTCCAACTGTCCTTGATATTGAACCGGGTGTCTCACCCTGGCGTGCCTTCTACAGGTGACCCACAGTTATTATACATCCACACTACTTATGCTCTTGTACCAAACCAATAAATCTTTCTCACTCTTACCAAGCTGTGTGATGTTTTTCTCTGCTGACTGTCCGACACTCATTCTCCACAGGACCTACCATTATAAGGGATATATGAGGGCCACCGCACCGATAGAACCTGGCCACCCTTACCGAACCATATGATGTGCATCTTTACTGACTGTCCAACACTTATTTTCTACAAGACCTACTGTTATAATGGCCTTATAAGGCCTTAGAAGATTACTTTTATATTATTTTCATTATACAAATTCATTTTCTTGACAAGGCATTATAAGCCCTTACCAGAAAATCTGAAGTCTCGTGATGAGTCTCACCATTTTCATTTTCTCTTGTAAATGTGTGAACATTCACATGTCATCTGGATTCTGTGTGCAATCATAAAGCAGAATCACATACTACTTGTTCTTCTTATTCATTTTGACATTTCCATTCCCAGTGTTATTTTCGCTCAGCTCCTGATCCTTTTTTTTGGGATGTAGGTTCAAAGGGGCTTCCGTTGGACAGGAAGACCTTTTCTTGTGGAAGTACTCTTGTCACAGTTATGCTTATCTCTGGTGCCCTTTTATTGTTGCTGTAACCCCCATTCTTTTACCACCACCAGTGTTTTGCTTTTTCTCATCGAAGGTTTGCTGGCAGGCTGGGTACTTACATACTTATATCTACTAGCTATGCATACACACAAGGTACCTCTTTTTATCCCACCATCTCGGTTGTCATGGATTTCCCACTCAACTTATCATCTGTTTAATTAGATGTGTACAATCCCAATTTGACTGGAACTGGGCCCATGGGGTAAATCTCATTCCAGATCCACAGGACACACTACACAACTATGATGACACCATACCATAGGTGCCATCAATAGGCGCCATCGCCAAAGATGAGCCCGAGCTGGCTAGTGCCCACTTGACCACTGTCCGTTACCCATACGCGCTAACTCGGTCCACTGCGACACGACATCTTGGGTTGTCGCCACCTACTCTGGCATCAGTGGTTGGTACAGCCCCATCCATCTCTGCTGTCATGCAGACGTAGTAGAGCCCGTCGACATGGCAGGGACACATTGTCGGATTGGCTGCCATCAGTTTCCAAGGCCCACGAGGAACAGAATCTTGAAGGTGTTTCCTGGATTGGCTGTGTTCGTCTTGAGCGAAGCGAAATAGTAATCTGTCATTAATTCTGCGAATGTGAGGACAGCTCCAAAGGTCCCGTCCTCGGGCGGTGCCGTGCTGTATGGATAGGCTCAGAGTGTCGTTTGGCTCAGAATTTATTGGACATCAGTGTTGTTGAAATAAAGGGTAAGCTTGGTGATGTACGAGGAGGGTGGCAATTTTGGAGCGAGGGTTGCTGGGAGGAAATAGCAGTGCTCACACTCGCTGGTCGACCAGACGGTTGGGAGGAGAGTGTATACACCATCCCTGATGCTGCCCTTTATGTCAGTCGCTGTCGACAATGTTGGAAATCCATCTCGTATGGGTTCGGACAGTAGTAGCTTACATAAGCACGACCTTATTTCGGTCGTCGAGTACTGTAGTTTTTCTTTAGTGACTACACTATAGTTTTCTACAGGTATGTATTTAGCCTACTAATATTAGTGACTACACTATAGTTTTCTACCGGTTATGAGCCCTGCAGCTTCCTGTTAGCTCACTCACCAGCTAAACCCCAAGAAAGTCTTACCCAATGGAGTTCGATGAAGATGTACCACAACTCGAAACGGATGGTCGAAACTGGTCTGCATGGCACGAAAGTGTCACAATCAATGGTCATCAACAAAGCTGGTTTATATTCCTATGTCGATGGCACAGTCTCGGAGCCCGACAGACAACTTGAAGCAATAGCAAAACTCATTTTGACCATAGGCCTTCCAGATTCCATTTTCAGATCAATGCTTTACCTCGAGACCGCTCACAACTACTACAAATACCTGACAAATCGATTCGACAAGTCTACAGTACAACCGCTACAAGAACGACTACAAAAAGTCGAAGGATGCCGCGACACAGAGCCACAAGTGGCTGCGCACACACGAAAAACCTTCGGTGGACCCTGTTGGAAGTGCGGCAAGCGCGGCCACAAGGCGCGCGAATGCAGAACAGTCAGTATCGAGTCGGAAGTAGCAAGAGTCAAAGAAAAGCCTACCAGGAGTCCTCGCAAGCCGAAACGTCGCACAGAAAACCCAAACCCAGTCAAAACTCCACCAGAAGAGCTCCCGAGCACATCGCTCGAGGGAGGAAGGACTCAAGCGAGCGACGAGCTCAACGAAGTCCAGAATGACTAAATCGAGACCGCACAGCCGATGTGGATGCCACACAATGAAGAATCGGGCGGAGAGGTCCATGGGGTGGCGAAGAGCCACGAGGAGGCGGTGAGGGTCGATGTCGAGGGTGGAGAAGTCGATGAGATGTCTCATACGACAAATGATGGAGAACGCCAAGTGGATACGTCCACAGATGAGACCGCTGCGACGACCACAGCGAACCCACCTGCGGACGCAAACACTCCAGAGCGACCACCCCATGTACCGGTCGAAGGAGGGAGAGATGGTCGAATGGCGACTGGCGACGAGCCGAAGGGCGAAGAGGGCGCAGAAGTCGATCAAGGCGGCGAGGCGAAGACGTCCACGGACAAGACCGCTGCCATGACGACAGCAAACACGTCTACAGACACAAGCGCACCCAGCCAGCCCAGCATGCCACCCAAGCGGCAAGATGGTCAAGCCACGACTGGCAATGCTGGAGCCGGCATGCACCAGCCCAACAGAGTGCAGACCGGCAAGCCACGAAGGCGAGACGGCACGACGACCTCAGTACGCAACAGCGCAGAGTCAGCTGGGCGCGCCGACAACACCAACACAGACCACCGGCAACGGCGCGAGGACACGCACGCGAAAGGCCGAGGTGGGAGTCGAACGGGCAGTCGAACGGGCGATGTCGAGAGCCATGGAGAGGTCCAGGGAGGTGGATATGAAGGTGGACGAGGTAGCGGCGACGGCACGACGAACAACGCCAGCGACGAGTCACGACGACTCGCGCTGAAGGCGTTAGCTGAAGACGAAGCACGTCAGCGCCGAGGACGACCCGCGAACGAGTCTGGTGACTCACCTGAACTGCCGAAACCACCTGACGACCCCGTGCTACGACGAACCGAGTCCCCGAGCGTCAAGCTCGAAGGGGAGAGGAGAGCAGCCTCGAGCTGCGACGTCGAGCGCACCAGAGCCCAAGAGGATGCGTCAGAAATGCCAGGACGCGACGGAGACGATAGGAAGCGGCCGATGAAGCTGCGAACCACATCAGTACGCGTCAGCGAACGCTCGAAGGCAAAAGGTCGAGAAGACTTACCTGGAAGGATGAAAGTCGAACCAGACGACCCGGGGATGCGAAGCGGACGCATCGTCAGTGCCATGGAGCATCGAAAGAGTCTTGAAGAAGCCGACGAAGCTGCGCAATACGTCAGAACGCGTCAACAAAAGCTCAAAGCGAAGAAATCGGGAATACTCACCTGGATGGGCTCAAGTCGAGCTAGGCGACCCACGCAGCGAAGCGGATGCATCGCGAGCGTCAGGGCGAGCCAAGGAGACCAGGGAGAAGCCGACGAAGCTGCAAGACGCGTTAGAACAAGTCCGTGAACGCTCGAAGCGAAGAACTCGAGAGATCTCACCTGAGAGAGCTCGAGAGGAGCAGAGCAACCCAGATGACGGGCAAGACGAACAAGCGCGTCGTCAAAACGAACGCGTCGCGTCGAGATAAAGGGCCCAGAGGCTACATGGGCGAGCTGGAGAGGTCGAGAGGTGTCCAGGGCGTTCGGGACTGCGGAACGGTTGTCGACAACGCCGAACACGATCAGACATGTCCCAGAGCCGACGGAAGCGAGCGCATCGTCAAAACGAACACGCCATGTCGAAGAAACAGGCCAGGAGGCCATATGGGCGAGCCGAAGGCGTCGAGGGCGATTGGAGCCGCGAAAGCGATGGAGATGGCGTCGGATACCATGGGAGACGAGATGGTAAGGATGGCGCAACAAGCGGCGCACGCCGCGACTCAAAACGAGTTGAAACGAGACCACTAGCTGGAGATAAGGGTCAATCCCAGCAGGTCGAACGCGACATCACAACGGACGTACCTGAGGCGTCCACACCACCTCCCAACGACCCTAAACGACCCATCGAGCTCCCGAATCCGCCGCGTCAACGAGGACGAATGAAATCGTGACCTAGAAAGGTCAACAGAACGAAAACGAAGGAGTCGACTCACCGAATCGTATGGCCACGTCGAGGCCAAATCAGGCGCATCAAGCGCATCGGAGACGTCGCATACGAAGTCCAGATGCTGGGGAGCCTATCCCGGCAAGATACCGGTGCAGCACGACACTGCAGAGGTCGAGGATACAGAGACAACAGTGTAGTGTGGGAGAACCCAGTGAGAGAGAACACTACTCACTATACTATTAAGTATACTTGCAAGACAGTGCTTGTGGTAAGTTATCACGCTTTGGGGTGCGAGAGAACTTTTATTTCAGGGAGTAAGTCCCTGCTATTTATACGTAAAGGATTGTTTATCCTTGTATGTATACAGATGCTATAAAGAGCATAAAAGATCCCAAAGAAGTAAATAAGTAAGCCATTAGCCATAATGATGTGCTATGGCGTGATTATAGTGCAACAAGATGCAATAATGGTGTGATATGATACCATAGGAGGATGAATAATCATGGTATCATTTAATGGGATGAGTCAGACATGCTGACATAATGAAGAGCGAAAGAGTAATATGTGACTCAACCTTAATGATCGCTGCTGATCACTTCAAAGATGATCAGTATGTGATCAGTATGTGATAAGTATTACTGATCACTTTCAATATATGTGATCAGTACATCTATAGTAGAAAGTGTAATCGGTGAGTCCATATAATCAAACTTCAACAGTATGTATTTAGCCTACTAATATTAGTGACTACACTATAGTTTTCTAAAGACAACGATATCCCTGAAGTAGCAGATGTTATATGATGCTGTAACAACACTCACTGACATAATCGTCAGTGTATGCTGGATGAGTGCCAAGAAGATGTCTAGTATGGTCCCTCCAGGGGCAGGTCTGCTAAACTAGTAAAACAAACGAGCTAAATGCAATGCGGCAGAAGGCCTATGTATTGAGTTCATTAGGTCAGCCTCTCGACGACTCTCTCGTCGTGATTGCATTTGTCATCTCCCTTCCACCATCGTATTCAACTCTCCGAACAATCCTGATGTCGACTGTCAACAAACTTGCCATTGACACTGTCGTGTCACAAATCCTTGTTGAGGAATAGTCTCGCAAGGCGACACAGTCAGCACTTCTTGCCAAAGGTCCTACCTCGAAGTCAAAGGGAAAGCCTAAAGAGAAGTCAAAGGAGAAGTCAGTGACGAAGGATAAAAAGGGAAGGAAGAAATGCGAGCACTGTGGCAATCTCCATGGTGGGGACTGTTGGAAAAAGGCAGCCGAAAACGCTAAAAATACTGGGTCAAGATCTTCAAGCACGGAAAAGGACAAGGGAAAGGAATCGAAGGAACTCTGAGACTTGCAGTGCTCAAATTACATGTGGGAGTGTTCCAGCCCGTTTCAGGAACACACATGGTATCAGGAAACTGAAGGCAGATACCCCGATTGACTGCTGATGGGAGGGATGTTATGAACGAGTTCAATGGAAACATGCCGTTCGGCACATTCGTGAGCGTCATTTGGGCCATCCTAGAAAAGGAAGTACCCATACTGAAACTGAGGTAGGTCAGAATTGTGTTGTTAAGACGAGTAGCAAATAACTAAATCCTTGGCTGTCATTATGGGTGGTCCAGAAGTAAGAACAGATACAAACACTGTGGTTCCTATGTATACTATCAGACATATGCAGTCCAAAGTTGACGATCACTTGAATCCATCATGCTGGTCGGGTGAATGGCCCACATAAATTCCGCATTTTGGATGTCTCGAGCCTATTGCGGTCAACAAGAGGTGTACAATAGTCTCCAAGTCGAACCGGTTGTTCTAGGAGGTACCCAGCAGAACGGAAGCATCCGAGCTCCAGAAAAGGCACCAAGACTAAGTGTTCAATATCATCGCCATTATGTGTGATGGAAATGGAGAGATCCTGAGTGCATCAATGGTGTCATCCTCGATTTAAAATCGGATTATAATATTATATACCTTGGCAGTGACACATGCCTGCAAATGGGTGTTCTATTTGATGAACTTACCGTTGACGGTCTAAAGGAGACTGTACTTATGGCCCCAAAGGTAAACAATTGACTCAGCTGATACACGGCTATGCGAACGACCTTCGGCTGAAACACAAGTTCATTCTCTTCCCACTTGTGATAGCATGACAGCTTGGTAGTACTGCACTACTTCATGATGGATGTGGGAGTGCTCTGGAATGATGGATGCTCATCATGAACCTGTCGATCAGGTGATTGTGGCATTTTCGAGAGCATTGTCCTAAAGGCATTTGTCGCATTGTCACAAGGTTCTGTTGCATACAGTATAACATGGTATGCCTCCTCTTGTAATGGAAACGATGAGTCAACTTGAAGCATGGTCACCCAGCAATTCTGCGTCGACTAGAACAAACCTGCACAGGATAGAAACACTGTACATGAGTGCATGGTTCATGTGCATTCTCCCTTCACCACATTCGCCTTTTCACAGAGAAGTGATATTTGAGGGGGGACAGATACATATGTAGATGCTGCCTGCACAACAAGGACCCACCAAGAACCCATCTCGCTCACTCTCCATATGACCAGCATAATGCTAAGGTTGCGGGCAAAAACTAACAGGTATTCCAACTCGAAGTTGCCAGCCCTGTGGGTTCAAGGTGAGCTGTGAACGCAGGGGAACATCAACAATGCAGCTTGTCGTGCTCACACTGGCAGTCTCATAGGGTGACACCCTTGCTCAATGCTAAATGGTACACAATGGTAAAGGACAACTTGGAATGTCTAGCCAGCAATGAATGACTGTGTGGAATACTCGAGAACTGGTAAAGGGAGAGGTGGGTGGTGTTACGATTTCTCTTTTCTTTTATCACATCGCTCGTCTAACGCCTCACCTCTGCTTTGGACTAACTTCTTTCCGTCCTTTGCGGACGCCCTACGCCTAAACCCGGCTTCTATTACTTCACGCCGCGCATGGCTTACTTCCCCTTTTATCACGGACGTCTTCTACTTCATGTGCAACGTGTTGTACAGCCTGCATCCTTCTATCGCACGGACCACTTACTCTTTATATCCGCCTCAGTTTTTCTGCTTTGGACACCGCTTGGTCCGTGCGCCGGGTCCCCACCTATATAAGACGATTTCTCCTGTACTTATATCCCTAACTTGAATCTACTCTGTTCTCCCTGGAACCCTCTGAGTCGTTGTACTACTCTTGAGTGTACACTCCCTTGTAAAACCTTTGTAACGTCTTACGCGACCGACCGTCGCTAAGACCGCTGCGGAAGCCCCCAGCACCCGTTCCCCTGAAGAAGCCCTTCAAGGATCCCTCGTCCCTTGCTCCTCAAGGACGCCCCTCTGAGGAAACCTTGTTAACCCCTTTGTCTTAAGAGTCTACGTTTGCCTCTACCCGAGTCAAGCATAACAGGTGGTGCAAGATGGAAGGTTAGCCAGTACCGGGAAACGAGGGTGTGAGGAGGTGGACAGAAGGAGCTTCATGCGGAAATTGACGACCCACTCCGATTTCAGTTACTGAAGCGGACAGCCTGAGTTCCATTGAAATTCTAACCCATCTGCAGCTGAGCATGGCAAACGCTACTAGGTTTGAGTCAGGCGTTCCCAGCCCAATTAATATATTATTAGATCTAATACTGGATTTCTATCGCACGAAGCGCTGGAGGCTTCTGTCTACTAGTAGGCAGTGCCATGAGACATGCGGATAGCCTCCACAGGAATGGGGGATGGTGGGTCACTGAGAAATGACCCACTTTTCCGCTGGCCATTCTCCAATCACGGCTCTCAAGTTGACGTGAGACGCCACTGGTAGATTGGGTTCATTAAATGCAATCAGCCCCCTGCTGCCGCCAGAAGTAGATGCGTCGAGTGATAACGATACAGAGTACTTTTTTGCAGATATGCTGCACTGGTAGATTACCTGATACGTCCGAGTCATATCCGAACAGGACCAGCATTTCGTTACGCTCCATTTTCCGTTTGTCCCTGCAACGTGGACAGTTGGTCCTTAGAATTGCTCCAGGGTTGTTACAAGTTGTCTGACCTGTTCCAGGCCAAAATGGATCGACATTGAGATCCTTTATGTGTATAACCTCCAACGCTGTCTTGCTTACTTTGTAGGACAGCGCCTGGTTGCAATAAGACAAAGGGATAGCATGTGGTTTGTCCCCCATATGATATATAACCCGACCCCCGTCCTGCACGGGAACACCATTTCTCTTCCAATGCATGAATCAGAGATCGACGTCAGTTCCAACCGTTTTGTTTCACTCGACACCGCTACTGGTCACAACGACCCCCATAGGACACAGCGCTTCATCCACAATGTCCCCACGTGCTTCTTTGCAGATGAACTGTGGGTTACGTTTCACCTCCAGTGAGTCCCACTCATCTTGCCCTGTTTGAGCCCGCCCTTCTGCCCTCCAATAACTGTTCTTGGAGCTTGGAGGGCACTATGTAAACGTACATATATGACACACATAAAACACACTGCGAAGTTGGAACTTGTACCACTCATCATCATGATCCCCTCTCAGCTCACGTTCATTTCATACCAACATGAAGCATGCCATGGACTGCATTCGGCATACGAGACCACGAACCCTACCATGGTTGCCATGCCAGCCCCCCCTGTGCGTTCTATGATACGCTTGTGTTCTGTAGTCCAGCCCTGATTATTTTACAGGCTGATGAGTATCACACTCCATGCAATGTCAACATGGAGTACCATAGTCATGGTACAGAGATCGAGGGTGTAAGCAAGATACATTCACGCTCTACTACCACATCTACTGAGCATGCACGATAGA
>JBBPSD010000619.1:0-19837 GCA_038093415.1 Xerocomellus chrysenteron | reverse complement strand
GGTTCCAACGGTGCGTGCCCTCCCTCACCTTTTTCTCTGACTGCCTGAACTAACAACTACGTCTCTTTCCTTTTTCCCTCTCTTCGCTCCTCCCTTTTCTTCCCCTTTCCCCCCCCCCCCTCTGCTTTATCCCCCCATGCCCATCCTGGCTCCGTACACGGGTGTCTCTCCACCCATGCGGATTTCGTCCAGGACGCGGGCTCGGCGTGTCATCACCTCGCCTCCCACCCTCCCCCATCCAACCTCCCTCAACGGAAACGGATGGCCCCACTATGGCGTGTCGTCACCCCGCCCACACTGCACACGGCATACAACCGTTCTATCCCCTAGACCAACAGCTATGTGCCTCAGTCCCTCAGACTACCAGCCAACCCTAGCAGCGCCTGGAAACCCCAACACGCGCGCAACCCCAGTTTCTCCAAGTGCCCCCTCTCCCCACCCACCAGAGAACAGACTGACGCTGCGCACCCTAAGAAACCACAGTCCTTTCGGAACGACGCACAAACAAATGGTTTCGCAGGACCACCACCCTACAACCCCCCCATCATACTCCCCATTTGCGCCATCTGCCTCGGGCATCACAGACACAGCATGCCGGTCATACAATGCCCAGCCAGGCGAACCTGGGACGACAAATACGACACCTACTGTGAGAGGGTCAATAAAGCCATACGCATCAGGGACAGCGGCGCCACCTTATGTAGCCTCTGGCAACGAGACCGCGGCTGCCACGACAAGCACGACCACATGCACCTCTGTTCAGGTTGTGGAGCGCTCACCCATGGAGCTAGCAGGTGCCCTTGAGCGCAGAAAGCACCACCCGCAAACGCTGTATAGAGCCGACGCTTGGGAGTGCGCCCTAGAGAAATCAGACCTCTCCCCCTTTTTCCCTTCCCTTGTACATACATGGCCTTCATTGTGGTTTTGTCGTAGGATACCCCGTTATCACCTGTACACAATTCCCCCCGAATAGCACTTCCATTCCAGTTTATCAGAAAGAGTTCGAAGACATAATAAATAAGGAAATCTCTAAAAACAGATACATCGGGCCATTGCCCATAACAACCATAGAATCCCTCCTAGGCCCTTATCCATGATTCCCAAACCCGGGCGGCCAGGTAAATTTAGACTCGTTCAAAACTTCTCCTTCCCCATCACACCCTCCGCCCATTTCCCAAACCCTTCTGTCAACGATGCGATTGACGCCAGCCTCTTCCTGTGCACATGGGGCAAATTTTCAACCATTTACCTACTCATCTCCCGTCTCCCACCCGGTTCCCAAGCGGCAACAAGGGACATTTCAGAAGCTTATCAAACGATCCCGCTTCACCCTTCACAATGGCCAGCCGCTGTTGTACGTACATCCATCACTCACACGTGCATTGACACCTGCATAGCATTCAGAGCCTCCCCATCCGGCGGAGCCTATGGACTGATAGCAGATGCAGGAGCAGAAATCTTCCGTGCCAACAGCATCAGTCCTCTAGACAAGTGGGTTGACGACCACATCTTTTTCAGAATCCCTCTCTCACACCTGACAGAGTACAACAACGACCGACAGCAATGGCACGCAAACGTGATGCATACCGGCCAACGCCACACCGGCTCTTGCATCTGGTACAGCGGCGCAACCCTCCCCAATGGCACAACTGAGGAATTCAGTGAAAGCTGCATTTTCCCCATCAGAAATCTTTCCAATACTTCCTCCCGATTGGAGGAAGACGCACACTTCTCTTACTGCATCGCTGACATAGACCAAATCTCGTGCGATCTAGGAATACCCTGGGAAACCTCGAAAGACCAGCCTTTCACTAATTTGACTATTTACATAGGCTTCACCTGGGATCTCAAAAAGCGCATGGTCGCGCTCAGTGAAGCCAAAGTCGAGAAATACTTGAAAGCCATCAATGACTGGCTGGCGCGACCCAACACACCCTCAAACACGTGCAGGAACTGTACGGCAAGTTACTACATGCGGCCTCCATCTTACCACGAGGCCGTGCCTACCTGACAGGGCTGGAAAGCATGCTGTCAACGTGCACCAAGCAACCCTTCCTCCCACACCGCCCCGACAAAACCATTCAAGAAGACCTCCTCTGGTGGCTCCAAAAAATCATCACCGGCGCAGTCATTCGACCCATCACCACCCCAATCACCCCACTCGACCCTCACGCCTTCTCGGATGCCAGTTCTGGCTTGGGAATCGGCATCGTCATTGGATCGAGATGGAGAGCCTGGAGACTCCAAGCAGACTGGAACACGTACCGTGGAAAGAAAGACATTGGATGGGCCAAAGCCGTCGGATTTGAGCTACTCATCCGCGCTACTGATGCTATACTCGACCAACCAACAGACCTTATCCTACATGGAGACAACACTGGTGTACTTGACGGCTGGCGCTTCGGCAGACACTGCAACCATGCAGTCAACGCCGTTTTCAAGAGCATTCACACTTTCCTCAAATCAGCTTCACACACCCTATCCATCCAGCCTCGCTACGTCACCAGCGCGGACAATCCCGCTGACCCACCATCCAGAGGAATCTACAGCCCCCCCCATCTCCTTCTGCCTTCCATGGACATCCCTGAGTATGCTTGGGACCTCCTCACTGACAGCACCGACCCCCTCTCAGCCCGTGAGCTCAGAGAGCTCCAAGAGGGCAGATACTCAACCATCGCCACACAAACCCTCGACAAAGTGTGCGCCCAGCAGCAAGAGGCCGAGCATTCCCGAGCTGAGGCCCAGCTCAAGGACGAGCTCATCGTCCACATCCTCCAAGATGATTGAATCCGTCCCGTTGTGTTTCAACTTCCCCCTTCCCTTCCCAAACCCTAGCACCTCAAAATCCACCACAGAATATAGACCCCGCCCATACCCTCCCAACCTGCGTCTGCTACCCTCCCCATACCGGCCCCACTGCCTGGCCAAAGACAGGCTGCGTCTCTGGATCCCAACCTCACCCTCCACACGCACGTCCCTTGCATCCTCCGACGTCGTCTCTGACATTGCGCTCAATCGCATTTTGGAAGTCATCGGTGCCTCGTGGGCGGACAGCACCAAAGAATTATATGGCACAGGCCTCCTCATATTCCACGTGCACTGTGACATAAACAACATCCCCGAAATTGAGTGCTGCCCGTTTCACACCCAATCCTCCTCGCCTTCCTCTCCAGCTGTGCTGGAGCATACTCTGGGTCTGCAATTTCCAACTACGCCGCTGGCATCCATGCCTGGCACCTCCTACACGGTCATGCATGGCTGGTGGAACCAAACGAACTCAAACTCACCCTACAAGGCACAACGCACCTTGCTCCCCGCGCCTCCAAACGTCCCAAACGTCCCCCAATGACCATCAACGACATCAAGGCCATCCGGGCATTCCTCAACCTAGACGACCCATGCGACGCTGCCATCTATGCCTGCATGGTCGTCGTTTTCTACAGTGTGGCGCAGTTGGGCAAATTCACGGTGACAGCCATCACCAAATTCGATGCCGCTAAACATGTCACCCGCCGAAACATATCCTTTTTGGAAGACCAACGCGGCTTACCAGTCATCAAATTCGCCCTGCCATCCACCAAATGTGCGCCCGATGGTGAAGATGTACAATGTGTGCCACAAAAAGGCTGCGTCTCAGACCCCGAAGCAGCCCTACGAAACCACTTCCGCATCAACCCTGCCCCACCTGACGCCCACCTTTTCACCTGGAAACACCCAAAGAACGGCCTCCGGCCACTCTCCAAAACCCAATTCATATCCAGAATCATCCCTATTGCTGAACAGTGTGGTCTCGCCAATCTGAAAGGCCACAGCCTGCAAATAGGCGGCACACTGTTCTACTTACTCAAAGGTGTCCCCTTCGACGTCGTCAAGGTGATGGGCAGATGGGCCGGCGAGGCCTTCACCCTGTACCTTCGCCATCACGCGCTGGTACTTGCACCCTTCCTTCAGGTGAACGAGCCAGTGCTGGAAGCCTTCAACCACATCACAATGCCACCGGTACAATAACGTGAGTCACCCTGCTCCTAAAAAATGGGTTTCAAGCTGCGCTATCTGCATCAACATGGCTCCTAACCCTTGGGTTTCACAGCTCATCACCATTCACAGATCAGGGCCGGCTTCACGCCGGAAAACCTTGCAGTTTTCGCCCAATCGCACAAGATCGCACCAATTCTAGTTTCCCCCTTGTCCGCTTCATGTCACCTTTTCGCACCAGTATCTTCATGTACCTAGTTTACCATTCACATCATCTCCTTTCTCTCTAGCCCACTCAGAGTGAAGCGTCATCACGCAGACTCTGCTATAGGAGACTGCACTTTTGTATTCGGCTTGTTAGGCCGGATGTGGCTTGTACATTAGCTAATCGTATTAGCTAATCCAACACAGACTCTCCGCAGTGACCCTCCTGTATGGTGCCACGTTGGAAAGGTTCGGTGTGAGTAATAGCGCACTGAACAGTGGAGAGGGGCAGAGGGAGACCACCCTCACTGGCAGACCGAGTGGAAGCCCAGAGGATGGATGGATGCTAACTGCTCGACACGACACTGACTACCTACTACGCGGACGCCAGCCACTGCGCCAGGACCCCTGGCACCGCTCCGACAACGACTGCCCAGGACCTCGTCCCACGGATACAACGGCTGTCTCAGTCGAGCGATGACTCGGAGAGTTCGCGTCTGTTTGTCCGCCTGCGATAGAGACGAGGGGGGCGGGAGAAATGCTGCATCGCGACCAACGAGCCGGGGCCACCGATGCTGATATCGGAAGGACCAGGGAACGACTCGGACGGCAACTCGCCTATCGAGGAAGACTGATCGTTTATCTTCTCTCAATTACACTTCCGACAGGCCGTCAGTCGAGTAGAAAGTCAATCCGTGGATGAACAAGGTAGAAAGAATCCAATCGGGAGAGATCCTCCTCGGTCCTGATCTCCACAATCCCGAGTGCAGTTGCCTGTGCACGGAAAACTCGCTGTGACCCGCTCCGGGAAACAAATAAAGGTCCAAGTTTGAAAATGATGCGTGGAAGTATCATCCATTTTCCTGCGAAGGACGGTACACGGAGCTCATCGAGTCGGTCATGGAATTTTGTCACCGCGGTGAGATTGAGGGAAGGGGTACGCAATCCAGCAATGATGATCTCCATTTCAGCGCCTGGGATGGCCTGTGGAATGTACAACACCAGAAACTGGCTGAACACAATGATATTGGCTGGGAGGCAGCTGTTGAAGCTACCAGATTTCCCGGTCCATGCAAGGATACTTGTGTCTCTTGAACTCGTGAGTAGCTGTGCCAACAGTCGCCCGAGCGACTGTACCCCCTCGTCATATACGACTAGCAAAGGGAAAGAAAATATCCCGAGCAATGAATATGCCGCATCCTCGACGAAGGTCGTCTTTCGCCTCGAAGCTAGACACAGCTTCTCTCGTATGTCATCGACACATGTTGCCTCCTCCATTTCCGAGACAATTTCGGGCAACTCCTTGTGATTGGGAACATCGAGGTTCATGTAAAGCGTCCAATCCTCGTTGTAGAATCGGACTACCTTCGAGGCGTGATATTCCTGGAAGGTCCAGGCACGAGTGTTCCATATGTTCCTCACGAGAGCGAACGCCACGAAGTAAAAAGAAAATCGTCACAGCGGAACTCTGGTACCACTTGAACATGGCAACCTGGGATCGCTCCATGCCCGATGCAACCCGGTATCCCGCACGATCTTGCAGAACATCCGCAGTTTGTCGTGCGTGAGAGATTCCTCGAGATCGTACACCACGATGCGTATGACTTTCTCGAAGAGACGTTCATTGGCTTCCCACTTGTGTGAGAACATGGCATGACGATGGTACTGTGTAACGTCTTGCTCTATGCGAGCATGGTCGATGTGTGTCGTCATGGAGGGTATCGGCTTGTTGAAGACCGGGAGGGATTCAAATGACGCAGCTTGTTCTGACTGGTGGAGAAGGCGGCCAGAGATGGTGTTGATGAGTCCGCGTGGCGAGTCACGGATGGTGTCCTGAACAGCCATCCGGATTGCCGCCCTCGTCTCTCCTTGATTTGCATGCTGGCGATGATGTTCTGGGAGGCATGATTAGTAGATGAACGTCAGCACGATTTTGACACCCTCACCGCGAATGTCTAGATCAGAAGACTGACATCTTCGACAGCGTTGCCTCAAAAGCATTTATCGCATTTTCGTAGTCTCCTGCGTTATGTAGTACCGCATGCTTCCTCTCGTAGCCCCATGGAGACAATGAGACGAGCTCAATCACCTGATGAGAATATATGGACAAGAACCAGCCTGCGCGAGATCAAGGGACACACCTTGTTTGCGTCATTCAACGCCGAATCCCAAAAACCTCCGGCTATGTACGCCTTGCTTCGCTCGATGAAGAGACTCTGTGGTGAGACCGGATCAAGGGCCAGTGCGACAGATGGCTTCGTCATAATGCTGAGTGTTCGTCGCGGTACCCCAAGGTCCTCCAACTTCTCGCAGCAATAAGGTTTAAATTCTGACAGAGGATTGTCACGTAGGTGCCACCTGCTTCGTAGGCGCGATCGCCCACCGAGAACCCCCCTTACCCCCTTACCCTTTATCTCCTGTGCCAATTCATCCACCATTCGCCCCAAACACTCGCTAGCGTGCGTCACGCGGTGGACTGTTTCGAGAGGTTCACATATGACCCGGTAGATCGTAAAGCTCAGAACCACGAACTCCACATCAAGAGTGTCAATCCCACGAGGGGTACCAGAGCAAAAGAGGATACTCACGCTAGCAGCGGCGACCATTGCGTCATTCCACGAGCGTCTCACCAATATTGCTTTTGCTCACTCCCTCAAGAGTGGTGCGAGGGTCGGTGAATTAAGATGCAGCATCGGCGCATTATCGTGTTGTGCTACCTTCGAGGCTATACTACCGCCACTTTCTGAAAGGGAGAGGTATCGATAGGTAAACGCTGACGGAAAAGCTTGAACAGATAAAATAACAAACAAGTAAACATAAACTCGCCAGAAATCCACTCGGTGATGGGTCCACTCATATAGACCGCTTCGGCGAAGGTGTTTACCAACTTGAGATGAGATTTGCTTGCATCCTTCGTGCGACCCGCTGCATACAAAGCTTCACGCAGGCGCTGTCGAACCGTGACGTCGAGGTTATCAAATTTCCATCCAGACGTCTGGCGGAGTCGCTCGAATGATTGTACTGCACCCTCGTAGTCGCTGCGCTTCATGAGCGAGTTTCCAAGGAGAAGATTCATATATGCCTGCTGGAAATGCCAGTGATGATATTCGCCGCGTGGTAGAGCGTGTGTCTACGTGCCTGAACTACATAGCAGATTGAGTTCAAGGGGACCGTAGCGATAAGGTCGTCCAGACGTGAGAACGCATCGCGGTGCGCTCCGGCCATACACACCACGATAGCCTAAAGGAAGTGAGCAGCTGAGGGGTAACCGAGTTCAAAAAATACAGACCTTAACCAGAAAGAGAAGCTAATGTGAAATGAATGGAAGCGTTCGAATCCGATGTCGCAGGCCCGATATCCCTCGTGCTTTTCCCCGATGCCGACAAACGCTACACTCTTTGCGATGTAACCAATGACGGACGGCTGGATTTTGATGGCCTTTGTGTAAATTGACGTCAGCGTCAGTATATGTAAGAACAGAGCGATGGGTACCTCTTCGGCATCAACGCGCGCTGCCTCCCACTGTCACAAACGAGCTCGGACGATAGCTCGACTAGCGAGTACATGATGAATTAGGTTCCGAGAGTTGGGAATCGCTGCGGTCAATAACGCGTGAGCGTTGATGAGGTGATCGTGCTTCCACGAATGGGGCGCCGCGTCGTCGATCTGATTCATAATATCAGGTTCGTAGAAAGTGGGATGTGGACGAGACAATGGGATTGAATCATATTTGGAAAGATGAACAGAACAAGAAAGTTGTTCAGATTCGGGATAATCCAAAGGAACACGATACTGACAGTGATGCGAGATAGACTTCTGATGGTGATTTTCCCGCCGTGTCCACCAATTGCGATAAACCGGTCGTCTGGAAAGAGTGCGATTGAAGATATGTCTTGGGGGTGTGGATGAGATCAACCCGGGTGCGTGTTGACGTGTCCCAAAAAGTGACGGTACGGTCTGTAGAATACGTGATGAATTCCCCGTGCTTTGGAAGGGCGATGCACGGTTGCTATCGCGAACTGGCCATTCCGAGACTGTTGACCCAGTAGATGCTTCCAATTGCTTGATTTCAATGTCAGACACGACAGAGAGGTGGTTGTTGGACCGAAGGAAACCAGTGTTGTACATACCGCGGAGTCAGTATTACAGGGATGTCCCGAGTAAGCGGCCCTCGCTGCTGTCCCAGACTCAAACAGATCCATTGCGAGTGGCTGTCGCGATTTGATCACCTTTCGGCGAGTATTTTGCTGCTATCACCCAACTGTTGTGATCGGGTGTAATGAACAGTCGAGTCGATTTCGCCAATGAGGAGACCCGTGGGCGATGCGTCCCACACAAATGCCTCGCCAAACTTGAACATGGTTCTGCCGTTCTTCGACACTGCGAGGCAGTAGAACGTCCCGCGCTTTCATTGTTACCATAAATTTGTTTGCCATCTTCCACTCCCCACACTCGTACCTTGTCTCCATCATGATCGCCGCTGACAGTGACAAGATACTCGCCATTCGCTGCAAATGACACTGTCCATGTGTTGCTGCCGCCGTTGATTCCGATGAACGTGGATCCCTCTGGTTTAACTGGTCAACTGGATGACCATACAGCCTAGTAGTCTCTCTTTCCCCTCGACTAATCCCTTCTGACAGAGGCACCTGCTCCACGAATGCCAGGCAACGTACTCCATAGTACCCCCGCTGTTCCTGTTTTCACACGGCTCTACCCCCTCATAGACTCGCCTCGCGCCGCCTGACGTGGTATGAATACAACACTGCCCTTTCGACGACAAGGCCGATGTTCTCGAGTTATTTTGGCTCAACTCGACTGCGAGCTAGATCAAGGCCAGTTCCATCGTGATCAGCCCTTCAGTATCCCGTTTGCGACGAGAGGTCGCGCAATGCAACTCACCGATTTTCCGGTTGTACAGCACTCTGCTTTCACCTTTGCGAAGCGGGACTGATCCTCGCTACGTCTGGTTATCACTGCATGCCCTTTTGGAAATATCGTGTGCATCTCGTCAACCATCCAGGAATTTCAGGTCACAACATCGACAAAAGATCCGTGAGGTCGGGCCCCGCAGCGAAGGTGGTCGAGCACTTTTCCAAGCTACTAATTAAAGATACCATCGCAAATTAGACTTGCATCGCTCCATTCCTTTGCCAGCTATTGTTGTCGTTTTGCATGGCGAAAGATGAAACCATTTTCATTCAAAGGATAGTTTAACTGAGTGACGTTACGGTTTCGTCTGCATGGAGGGAACCATTCTAGCCGCTGCTAGGTTGTCAGTATATTGAGCTGCGTAGTTGAGTCTGTGTTCCATGGTTCTGGTTCACGTGTCAGATGTTTTTGCCACTTTCGAGCGAGTACGCTCAATATACCGCAATTATTGTAAGTAGCCACAATCCCAGAGACAATGCACAGGCTCAACCTACGACCGTCTAACGAGCTTTCGTGCTAGCACTCCTCTCCCCGGGTTTGCTTTTCCCGTTTTCCCATTCCATATACTCAAAAATCGCCGTAGTGCCAAATTCCATTTGTGTATTCAGGTAGTCCCTGCAAACTGTGTCTGTCTCTGGAATTTGCTGAAGGTGCACGAGGTCTTGGAGAGTGTCCATGATTGCAGGATACTTGGATAGGAATGGATATGTGGCGGTATCGACGCCGGCAGCGTAGATGCGCAGACAGCGGTCATCAACGTCCCGCTCTGGGAAGGTGACGGAGAACGCTTTTGGTTGACCAAGGTCGGCCAAGATGGCGATGTAAGGAAGGGTCCCGGAATCCGAGGCAGAACCACTCAGATTTTCGTGCCGTCGGGTAATGTCGTGCAAAACATTCCTGGAATTCGTCGATTTCCGAGCCTTGTCTGAAATCAAAATGTGGGACATTCGCGATTCCGCTGACGCGGTTTCAGGTCCGCCTTTGAAATAGATGGGTATCACCTTGTCGATGAGAGGTTGTTGGTGGCAGCACTGCACTGCACTGGTCCTCTGCCAGTGGCGTCGTGTCCACTTGTACAAGCTACATGGTGGAGCATCAGACTCGAGGTTACGTTGTGAAAAAAAGGAATTCCGAAAGACCAACCTTAGTTCGTTCCCTTCCTTTGATCCAGCGATGTTCGCCTCCATGCATACCCAATGCGAGAAATTCAGATACGCATCCTTGAACATTTTTCGTGCAAGCGATGCTTGCGTGTCCCCCTCGTCCCAAATCTGTGGTCCGAAGATGAATTCCAGCCAATCCACGACAGGAATCATTTGACAGTCAATTAGGTGCTCTTCCCATGTCGAAGGCATCTTGTTGGCTATCTTCGCCTGGGTGCGGATGAACAAGTCCTTGGCTAGCAGCCATAGTAATCTGCTGGCAAGTTCGCCACGTTGACCTATGTCAATCATGCCAGCGTTGACGGCCTTCAAGAGGGACTCCAATGCAAGCCCCAGCCTCCCAGGTCTTCCGTGCAGATCACTTGCGGCCACGCAGGACAGGAGCGGCTCGGATGGATAACTTGTGAACCTCCAGTTGCGGTCCGGGGTTGTCGCGAGACATATGCGTAGGTGGCTCGCCACGCCGTTCTCCAGATGCTCCACTGAGTCTGGGTGTCCAAACGTGACGTTGAGTCCGAAGCGCTGTCCCAGTACTGCGAGAACGTGGCTCGTTTTGCTCGCATCAAAGGTGTATCCTCCACATAATTTCGACGACGCTGTGTCTAGCACTCTTTCTGGCAATGTAAGGGCAGACTTGAGAGATAGCCACCTGCGGATGATCACTAGGTTAGTCAGCGGCTGCAACCAAGGTAAGAGGACGTACAAAGGCCTTCCATAACCTGCGATGTGATTAACCTGGGAGACATCTTCGATGCCAATACCTCCGAGCTTCACCGCACTCTGGTCCCAACCAAGTTGAGTGTAAGGTGGGAAAAGCTGCTCGCCCCGAATGGCAACACGGTCGGAATTATCTGAGACAAATGAGTGGGGAGATCAGAACAACAAGAAAGGCTCACAGACGTTTCTGATTCGGCGGCGAAAAATCTGCGACCTTGGAAGTCGTTGAGGCGAACACGACCCAAACGGCATGATTCTGGTGATGCGAATACTCGTTCACAACTCTGCAAAAAACATCCGCCGGACGATACGCTCCCTGAGTATGCACTGAAGTGAGCGGATGTGCTTCGTCGACCGCGATCACCAACTTGGGCTCGTCGGAATCGTCAGCAAAGATCTTCTCAAGAGATGCCGCCATTCTACTATAAGAAGTACACAGACGCGCAGCGAAATCAGGTGGATCTAAGGGGGGAGCACTTGATTCTGCTTCGGACCGTGTAAATCAGCGAGGGCTTCCGTGATGTGACTTGAAATAGTTACCATAAAGCGTGAGCTCCGCAAGTTTATCGGCAGTTTTATTGACGTCGGTGCCTGCGTTCTCATCTGTTTCATCACGGTCATCCTGTGCTGTTGCACTGGGGCGTCGCTTGAAGGCATGGACGAAATCGGCATGAACCTACGGAACATTGTCAAATGAGAGCTATCCCGCCCAACCAGATGTCATCACCTTCGTGTATTTCTCGGAGACTTTGACGAAGAAGTCGGTCCTGGCATTAGACCTGGGAGGGTCGCTCATATCGCACATCTGGAGGACCCAACGCAGGACGCTCGTCTTAGCATTCCTGGTGGCGTGACCTGTGGAGAGATATTCCTGGAGCGTATCAAAAAGAGCGGTGAAGAATGCGTAGCAGACGATCCGGTACCCTCCCACAGTAGGGGAGAATTCGGTCAAAATTTTCGATGGGATCAGATCACGCGCAGGGAAACCTAATTTATCCTGCTCCCCACGCAAGTTCATGTAAACCACTACCACACCCTTCTTGCCCAACTAAGATTTATTCAGCCACCGCAGATGCATTAAAAAATGAGATCGTTTACCTCAGCCAACATCCTTGATTTTCCGGTGCCTGAGCTCTGAACAATGGAGCAGAACTTGGCATAGTACTGGGGATGATCCTTCTCATTCTTGAATAGCTTTTCATTCTGGGTCAAATACTCGTAGAATCCGTCAACAGCTACGCCAAGGTACTTTGCCCCAAAGGACCCTGACAACTTTTGATGTAGATCTAGCAGAGGATGTCAGCCCGTGGTTATGTGTAGATGGGACGCACTAACCATGGGTGTCCGTCGACGGTATGGATGCCGGTACCGGTTGTTCCGGCTCTGGTTCCGGTGCTTTGAGAATGGCTAGTGGAATTATCAACAGCTTGTTAGTAAATAGATGATGGCCCGAGGTAGACACGCACCGAGGTTTCGAATCTCGCGGTATGATTTGCGCTTCCAAGCGGAAGCGAGCATGGTCCGCAACTCTTCTTGGGTATTGATGAGGTTTTTTGCCTCTCCCGGAATAAGGTACTTCTTGTTCATTTCTTCGCACTGCGCGATGATCTCGTTAAGGAGGATGCGATATTGAAGGTTGGAACTTAGATCGGACACGTCGCCCAAATCATCTTCGACGGCTGTCTCCACTGCCATGTCAAGGTCGTTATGGGTGACATCGTCGAAGAGATCTGGGAGACTGTCGAGGGGCATGTTGTTCAAGTTGCACCAAATCACTTGGGGCGCCGCCGCCTTATATTGCCAACGCACCTATAATCGATAGACCACAATCCATCCACAGCATTTGTGGGACAAGATCTGTTATATTCCTATTGTCCTCCGCTAAGATAAATGCAAAATGTCCCGAATGACGGCTGTCACACACTCGCCACAACTACTACTAGTACATCCACGATGTCACATAGCCCGATAATACTGTCTATTCGACACCAACGCGCTGCTTCACCTCCCCGAATCTGTCAACGCAATTATCCAGTGGCACCAAAACAATAAACTACAGCTAGTACTGAAGATGCACATGTTACACACAGGCCCATTGTCCACATGTGTTGCCATTTGTTTGCCGTCTTCCACACTCAGAGTCATTACCGCCCATGACTCGCCATTTCAAGTTCAAATGAGTCACTGCCCGTATTTCGCTATAGCGCTAGGGAATGCACCGGCCAGCATCAACCCAGCTCCATCTTGTTGGCGGTATGCACCGGTCATCGTTGACGACGCGGACGCCAGCGACACCACGTAGCAGGGCAATGGGCGAAAGTCAACAGAAACTTCTGGTTCGGTTACCCGCCCCGTATCCACGTTGCCCTTCCTTGATACGAAACAGTTCGCGCACGTTCCATCAACTCGTGTTTTCTGCGCTGGTTCACGCGGGCTGTGTTTCCAACAAGGATCGATCCTCCGCCAAGGCACCGTGTCATGAAAGCATGGATACGGACAATTGCAAGGCCGACAAGTCGCCACCCGTTTCGTAGTCTGGCACACATCATCGTGTGTCAATATCGATATACATGCTCGACGAATCCAAGACAAACCCCGCGCTTCTGCCCCCGGGTAGGTAAGATAGTGAATGTCCTGCTCCAAGAGGCAGAGTTCACAGGTAGGTTGTTAGATTGGGGTTAACCCACGAGGGACGTAGCCCTCGAACCGCTTCTCCATGCTTAACACGTATAATGGACTGCCAGGATGACTCGTGACCATCATTTCACCCCCAGTTTATTTCTTACACTTCTTCATGCGCAGGTGAGAATCCACCGTGACCGGGCATACCTGCCCGAGGAGTGAAAGTAGGCGCAATATACCATAATATGAGGGGCTACAGTGATGGAGGTTAAAGCTTAAAGATCTATTCTTTACGAGACTGCGCACAACATGACCTAATCGATCACTGTATGGCGGTGACGCTCAGGCTGATGCTGGTCAACTGTAGCATACTTGAGGACATCAGGCCACTGACTCGCGATGCAACTAGTAGAGGGAAACGAAAGGACGAAAGCAAGTTGAATGAGAAGGAAGGAATTGACCCCAGTTTACATAAATTGTCTGATAACTGCCAAATACTCTTTCCACTCACTGTCTGACCAGCATACTGACCACTTTCGGGGACGTCAAACGTAGTGCTGGTGTTCGAATGCAGGTCGAGGAGTTACACAGCTTGCACCATGGCCCTTTTTACTAAAGTAAGGTAACTTGCTTCAGACAAAACATACATACCGCAGCACAAGCCAACACCAATCACAACTGGCTTACATGATGAAATCTCCAAGTAGTCAGTGAATGCTTACCCATTCCTCAATGATTCATTGCTGGAGCGTCAACCCACTCCCCCAAGCTTGTGGTGTATCCCTCATTTGGAACAACAAGATGCCTCCATGTACAATTTGATCGTATCGGATGGTGGGCTGTTTCACATTGCAGCCGTTTATGCTCAGAGATTGCACATAAGGCATAGATGGCACTCCAGGAGAAATGATGTCTAATTTCTCGCTTGACAACAGCAGGTCGATCAAGACCTTGTTGAAGAAGGGACTGGACACAAGATGAGCACCTAGAATGGAGGGGCCGAAAAGAGAATGCCTACCTCCCAATGATGTATTCACCCAATATGGGGTTCACCAGGTAAAATCCAAGTGCACTGAAGAGATATCAGGCACTTATCTGACTGCAATCTTCATTCTAGGCAGTCAAGGTAAGCAGAGGAGGAGTAACAAGTGATATGTGCCTTTACTCCTGATAGTCCATTGATGGTCGCATTATAGTTCAACTCTGCAATCTAACGAATGTGGATCTGAGAAAGCATGCCTGGAGATCCATGCTGACTGACCGGTAGTGTTGTTCTGGCCTGGGTTTGGTCTAGGGCCACTGGCTTTGGCCTGGGCTGGGCTGGCCTTGGCCTGAAGAAATTCCAGGCCAGGCCAAAAGCCAAAAGCCTGGCCTGGCCTAAGCCTTGGCCTGCAAGTGTTACAGTTTGTCTCCTTGCCAATGATATCTTTCTATTTTCTTTGCATCATTGAACTCATCTCCTTTTCAGCATGTTCTCATACAAGTGGGTACATTGCTTACTTCTTTTTAACTCTTTAAACACCTTTCTTATTGAGTTGTGACCCCATGCCATTCTTCTCTCTTATCACTGGAAGGGGAATTCCCTCTCATTAATTCTTGCTTACTATTACGTTCTTATATGCAGACAGCTTTCATTATACTATCCGATTCTCTCGTATCAATTACGTATTCCTGTTTACTCATTGTATTCCTGCTTGTTCCATAACCTTCTATGCTTATGTGTACTTTGGTATAAGTAGTCTGCCGCATGTATGTACTGTATTCTCCATTCTTGATCTACACAATCTAGCATCCTCTTGAGTTCAAAGCAATCAGCTTTGACCTTCATCACCTGAGTTCCCTTCGACCTTGATCTCTTGTCCATCTCATTGTTACTCAAGGACAAAGTGTCTCTTTGTAAGTACCTCCCTTGAGACAACATGGTGACGCCTTGCAACTTTAGAAGACGTCGCATAACAGCAAGTTTGTTTTTTTGGCTACAAGCATGAAATAGTTTATATACTGATTCAGTATATCTTTACTACCCTTTTGGTAGCTATAGCTATTCATCTATATTACCATCTATGTCTGAGTAATCATCTCCTTCTTCTAAGACAATATCCCAACTCCTCCCCTCATCTTCCTTGCCAGACTTTGGTCCCTCATCCAGTTCCTTCTCCTCTTGCTCCTCCTCTCCCTGCTCCTCATCCTTAGGCACCAGCTTTCTAAGCAAGAGATCTTGTCTAATAGCACATTTCAAGAATTGAAGGGCTTCAACAATATCACCATTCAAACAATTCCTGCTCTTGTTAATGGTAATACCACCAGCAGAAAAAGCCCTTTTACTTGAGACTAAGGATGCCATGATTGACAGATAATCCTGTGCAATACTAGCCAAAATAGGATATTGGGTAGCATGAAGCTATAATCAATCGAGCTAAATAACTGAACAATAAAATACCCACTCACCCCCCACCACTAAACAATATCCATGGTATCAGGAAGATCATGTATGGCATCCAAGTAGTGGTGAAAATCCTTCAACCAAGGGTTTTCTAGATCAAGAGGTGAGGAAAATGATGAAATGAGTTGGGATGGCTCATCCTCATCTGAGGATATATCCCTAAGCAAGGCCTTATTGGATCCACTAGGCTTGACCTGCTTCTGAGTAAAAGCTACTTGAGCTGAGTTCTGAGCTCTTGTATAATAGTCTTGAAACTAATGGAACCTTATTTTGAAAGTTGATGATTATATATGTATATACACTTACAATCTCCTCAGCAGTCTCCATAGCATTTTTTCTGAGTTCTATAGCCCATGAGTCTTGAAGTAATATCCTTTTTCTTTAGGATTAAGCACTATAATATATTCAGCCACCACCCAAATTTGAGAATAGATGGACTTACACACGGCCATAACACAAGCAGGAGAACCTGCAGCTTTCTTATAATACTCTCCTGTTTTACGAACACCAGCTTTGAGAGCAGGACCAAAGATCTCATACTTGTCACTTTGAATTCTAGAAGACCAAGCTCTCTCAAGTCCCTCTAATGCAGGGATATACATAAAGATGAAGAGTAAACTTTCCTCATTGGAGAACCTATGGTGAGCTTTCTTTGAGAACTAAAATATAACGAGATCACTGATCTGGTATTGATAAAACACTCACAGAAAGCAAGTTCAAGAAGAGATGTACACAATTCCATTCCTCAGAACTTAGCTGGAGAGCATCAATCTTGGCACATTTAGAGCACTCTTTCTCAGCCAATCCCATTTCATACACAAAGGTATCAACAAACTATAAGGATCATGAATAAAGTAATGGAAGTATCAATCCTTGATCACTTACTTCCTTGAGAAACTCTGCTCTATGGGGCATTTTATAGGTTGGAGACCAATGTACTTTCATATCAATCAGAAGCTGTCTAGTTTCAGAGGAAGAAACATTAGCTTGAGTCTGAATGGTTATGAAAAGCTGTTTGTGCTTGGCAGATGATCTCTCCTACTTGGAAGTAAGTAATACATCAATTGCAAAACACCACTAATATCTTTACAGAAATGGCTCTGACAAGGCCAACCTCATCTCTAAGATCTTGGCCAATCTCAGATGCCTGATTGGGAGGTTTTGGATCATAGAAAGGTGACTTGCTATAAGTCCAAATCAAAGCCCAGGTTGCCAAGTTGATAAATGGACAAGACAACTAACCAAGATCAGTTCTGAATAAATAAATGATACTGTACCTACTTGATTCTGCACTTCTTGTAATCATATACCTTCTTGGTCATAGTCAAATAATGAATACTAAACTCTTCAAGTATACTACCATTATTTAAGGCATTATCACAAGTGATATGCCATACCTATAGAACAATCAGCTTTGAGTATATACAAGTACAAATCATACCTTGTGAACAATACCAGCATGTTCAACAATCTTGAACAATGCTTGTCCAAGTCTTCTACCATTATGGGTATTATTGAGGCAAGTAAACACCAATAGAGCTGACTCTAGCTTCAAGACTGTTGGAGAGGCATTCTTGATCCAATAAGCAGTCACAGCAAAATATCCATCTGTATTATGTACTTGCTTGCCAAGCACCACAAGTAAAATTCACCTCCCCACACACAATAGAACTCTATTGATGGGGTCAATACATGATCAAAAGCAAACTTGAACTTGCATTGAGGTGTTGATGAAGCCCAATAAGGCTTTCCTTGAAGGGGTGCACAATCTCAGTATGAGTTGCCTTTCTACCAGGTATCTTTACTCCTTCAGTGGCTTGAGAGGCAACATCTATCATTTCCTGGAACTTAGGATGCTGAAGTAATTGGATAGGCTGTGAAAGCTATTGAAATATTTGTATCATAAGAAAGCATAGAAAACAATATCTGATCAGTGGCAACAAGCCACTCCAATGCTACATGATGAAAAAGTGAATCTGAGTACTTGACAATTTTTGATCATTCTCAAAGATGGCTATCAAGACTAGTGATCTGCCAGCCTGGCTTGGCCTGAAAGCCCTGGCTCGGGCCCAGCTTTGGGGGGCTTAGGCCTTGGGAAATCATCAGCCAAGCCCTGAGCCTCTGTAAGCCGTCAAACACGACCTGGCCTGGCCTGAAGCCAGGGCTCAGGGCCCAAGTCATGGCCTACTATATGTATAGTGCAACATGAACCTTGGCAAGTATTACTACACTCATAGTACAGTTCATGGCTCAAGTACCTATTAATTGTCCAATGTATCATACTCAGATTCATCCCCTGCTTCATTGCTGCTATCATTGTTCATCTCCAAGTCATCCTGCATTGTAGCCTCAGTGAGCAGTGTGGGGTCTTCACAAAACAGTAGTTTTGATTTCGCTGCACATTTCTGAAATTGCAGTGCCTCCACGACATTGTGCCTGAGGCGGTTGCATCTCTTGGAAATAGTGATGCCAGCAAAGGAGAAAACATGCTCCGATGAAATGGAGCTTGACATGATGGACAAATAATCACGTGCGAGTGATGCCCAAACCGGATATTGCATTGAGTTCATATTCCACCACTGAACGATGGTGAGATCACCTAGGTTGTCTTGCGTGGTGAGGTACTCCTGGAAACCACGCAGCCATGGCCTTGTTGGGTCATCCCACTGCCTGCTCATATTGTTTGAAGTGGGCATCTCGTCGTCACCATTACTCCCATTGTCATCTACGAGTGTGTTGAATAGTGCTTGTAATTTTGGGTGGCGGCTAGTAATGTGGTGAGCACGGCTCGTAGGTTAAGGTACATCTGCTGGGTTGGGGTACATTGAGTAATATTGTTCTTTGTACTTTTGTGCATGTTAATGATGATCATCAGTATACATCAAATGAATACTTACGATTGTCTTGGCATGCTGCAATGCTTCAGCATATAGGTCTTCACCCCAGTTTGAACGTATGTAGTCGAGCTTTTGTTATGGGTCAAGTACTGCATGAATAATCAGTCATACACTCCAAATAGGATTGATGCATGTGCTACTCACTCATGGCAATGATGTGGGCATTGGATGTTGATGTGCAGTCATAGTAGTCAGAGACCTTTGCTAACCCAGCCTCAAGTGCCTTGCCAAATGCACTGTACTTTTTTCGCTTGGAGCACGCTGTCCATGCCTTGAAAAGGGCTTCAAGTGCTGGTATTGAAGTGTGGAGTGTGGGTTCATGCTCACTGGAGAATGCGTGCTGGGCATTCTCAGCATGCTAAAGATGACGAGTGAGCATCACACGAACAGTAGAACTTGAAAGATTGCACGTACCACAAGGAGAGCAAGTATGAGCCACACTTGGTCCAACTCTGCCTCTGCTAGCTGCAGGTCCAACAGCTTGCAGCTTTTGATGCTATCTTGCCGTTCCTGCCAAGCAAGACGTTCGATGAACAAGTTTACTTCCTGGTACTTGTTAGTAGATGGTATGTTGAAGGAAAATAAGTTGTACATACATACCTCCTTCAATTCCAGTGCACGTTGAAGCATTGCAAATGTGGATGACCAACGGATCTTCATGTCGAGAAGTATGTAGTTGCTTTGGGGACGAGTTGGTCTGGATAGTTGTTATGATTGCTCTTTTCCTTTCCTACATCGTTCACCTATGGCTCACTTCTCCCATTAGCGGGTCTCACTCACTTAGCCTGTTGCACTAGTTGTGCACTAGTTGCATACTAGTGGGTTAGAAAGTTATGCGCTGTAAGGCCAGATGTTTAATCGCCGATAGAAAGTTCGGCAGTACC
>JBBPSD010000618.1:0-19849 GCA_038093415.1 Xerocomellus chrysenteron | reverse complement strand
ACCCGACTGCCTTACTGTTATCCATTCACTCCGAACTCCCTATTAGTTGCTAAGACCGGTCTCAGTTTATACCGGACCATGCCGAGCGTGTCTGGACTACTCGGTTTACATTGTTAATACGTTACCGCTTCACGGTCTCTCCGGTACCGAAAGCATCCGGATAGAGACATCAGGTTTCGGGCCCGGTACCTGACCCTTTTTACTCATTTCCTTTGGACTTGACAGCTATCTTGAGTTTGACAGTCTCGGGTATACCCGGACTATAAAACCTTGTACTTAGGATTTTGAAACACACTTTTGGTTGGATTCACGAACTGCTCGAACCACTCGTCCCTCGTACCGTTCACCATCTACCGCACTGTTCACCGTCACCGTCACCGTATCCCGCTCTCGTTCCCTTCGTCTTGCGCTCCTCGGACTTCCGGTCTCGCACTCCGGTCGCTCCCCGGACTATCCCCTGCACTTAATCCTTCGGCTTTGGACTTCCTTCTGACTCCTCCCTTACCTTGAGTCCCTTTAGGGGCGAAGTACCTTGCCTCCCCTCTTCCCTTTAATGGCTCAGGGCAAGTGGGTCTTACACCCTTAGTCCTCCCAGCCATTTTAGCATCTTTACATCGTGAGAAGGTCAGGGAGCATGTGTTGACTCTTCATCAACAGGGTTTTGTTCACGGTGACATTCAACCTCAGAATGTTCTTGTGAAGCATCCTAGGCATGGACATACCTTGTCTGTCCATCTAGTTGACTTTGACTGGGCAGGCATCACAGGGACAATGAAAGCATGGTGAGCCATGCTAGTGATTGCCAAACAACTCCAAATAGGCATTGTATGAGATGTACCTCTCATTACTTGCAAAACCATCTCATGAGAAAACTAAATTTTCAAGATGGACCATTTTCACTCAGATGAGAATGCTCGGTTAGCCCATGATAATCTTATGTCAAAGTACACCCGAAATATTTCCAACAAGGCATTAAGTGGCATAGGGTGATTTCATTGGCTGATGATGTAGAGTGTCAGTGGATTGAAACAAACGGGCCAGTCAATACAAGGCATTTCACTAAAGTATCTGAAAAGCTTGTCCGGGATAAAGTTCACAGTTGTGATATGAAGGCCGATGCACACCTCATAGGTGCTATTGATACATATGTATTTGAAAGAGAACTCATGTCATTACATATAGGAATATCGCTGACCTGCAGTGGTTTATATATGATGGGAAGCACATATCACATTTGTGATAGCATCCATTACAGTACTACATCTATCATACTATAAAATTTACCACTATAGTTTGAGCGCACTCAACGCAGACGTCCATCATGCATATTGGCCCCTGTCATATCCATAGATTTCTCCAAGTCCAACTCTAGTCCATTGTCGCAACTCTGGGCCTTCGGACTTGGGCTATGTATCTACTTTGGTCTCTCTCCATCTGTTCCTCTTGCTACTTAGTATTATCCGTGTGTGTCTCCACAGTTTGGTATAGTCTTACCTCTGGAGCACTGCTCCACTTTCGGACTTCTTAGTACTCTCCGATAGTATATAAACTGTACAATACGGACTTATGGTCTTTAGTCTAATATCATCTAAGATACTCCTCCACTCTATCTGAAAGTCTTGACGACTTCATCTTCCGTCCACTTGCAGGTTGACCTTCATGCTAAGTCTTGCATCCTCCAGACAACCTCCGCTTCTCTGCTACGTAAATCCGGGACTAGACTATTAACAAGGGCACACCACATATGGTGAAGCCAACGTTCTTCCGTTAAGTAACTCCAGACCCTGGAGTTCCTTGGAGTTGATCCAGTCTCAACAGCCCCACACCATGACATCCCACATGCTCATGTCATAACAACCCACATGCCCATGAGCTGTGACTTTCTATATATGGACTAGCCCATGACTGACTTACCCGGACCCTGATGAAGGGCGGCATGCTCTCTAGCACATAGTCTTGTGATCCCCAAATTTACATAAGTTTGTTGGACTTGTTCCTTATTCGCCACCATCCCTGGCAGGGTTATCATTGATCCTATGAGCAAGGACCCCACAGTGAGGTCAGCCACACAAAAAATCATGCACTGGTCATGCATTGCCAAATTTAAGTCCTGCTTGTCACAGAACATCAAAGAGGACTTATAAACACTCCTACTCAGGCTCATGCAGTCCCACCCAATTGACGTCCCCTCATGCACTACTTCACTGTTTCCCTCCTGTGTGACCCCACCCGCCCTATGGCCTCCATCCCATCCATTTGCCACACTGTGCCGTTTTGCGACTGATACTCAACTGGCACCCTCGTGCACTACACCATTCCCCTCCCATGCAACCACACCTGCAGCACCTGTTTGGGCACCCCCCCATGGCTTCCACCCCACCTGTTTGTGTTCATGCTGCGCTCTTTCACAACTACCGGCAGGGTGCAGTGTTGGCAGATATAGGTGAGTCCTAGTGATGTGCATTGTGCAGGGCCCGGTAACCTGCATAGAAAGGATTCCATGCAAAGTCAGACATATATTCGAATGAGTGAATTCCCCAAAATATCCAATGATGGGAATCTCTCGACAAAGCAGGGATAGATGACCAATAGTATCATCTACATATCCCACAAGTTTCATATCATTTCACCAAAGGATAGAGGAGTTATGAATATATCTATCCCCATCCAACTACATAACTAGTACTATCTACACATGTGTACATCAAACCCGAGTTTTCATATTTGACAATATTCCCACGGTCCGATTGGTTACCTAATTTAGGGCCATATCACCCAGAGTCTAACCTACATATACCTATTTTCTTTTTCATATTCTGACCACAGGTCATGGAGGAATTAAATGTTTTCTCCAACTTGACCCCAAAACATTACCCACTGCTACAGTACATAGCAGTACTATTCATTTGCTAAGTGTCATAGAGAGACTGATCATGTGTTGCACAGCCCTGCACAGCATGAGTCAGGATGAGTCATTATGAGTCATATTGAGGATTGGTCAACAATCTCTTGGCATTTGTAAGCAGCCAAGACTCCATATTTGGCTAGCACAGCCCCTGAACAAAATGTATAAAAGGAGAGTATTTCTAGCCATAAAGAAAGCATCTATTGGAGAACCAGAGCATCCATCTGGAAACTAAAGATCCAAGTAATCCAATAGATTACTTGAGCTACCCTACTATAGCGGGTACCCAACAGAGGACCTCGAGTAGGAGTAACCCAACCGCTCTAGCACTACTAGAAAGATTGTTAGGAGTAAAGACTTGTACCTAAACTTAGGACAAGTGAAATAGGAGACACCTTTTGGGAGAAAACCCTAAATTGGGCAACAAAAGGAACACATCCCCGGCAATACTAAGCTACTAGGCTTATTGCAAACCCTGCTACTCTAGCTGACTATCCACCTCAAGGAATAAGAGGTAGTTCAGTACTAGGCTTGAAACCACAACTTCTTACATTTACAATACGATTGAGTTAGGAAACCAATTCGTGTGAACTAAGAGACTTGTGAACAACCCACTATTTCAGCATCACTATAAAGCTGCTGATTATTCATTAGAATATAGTATCCTACACTTTTCCACCAAGTTGAACAGACTACCAACCAAGTCAACTACCATTCTAACTAATCAAAACCCTAAAAAAGCGAAAATACAAACAATAAACATACTTACTAGTGACTTCATTGTAAACTACCATTCTAATGAAAACCAGAATAAAGCAAAATAAAAAGCAAGAAAAGACTTACAATGCATTCACACAAGTATAAGCTTACCTGGTTATAACCTCTAGAGACTAGAGTGACTCTCTTGACCTGAGATAGAACTCAAGGACAAGAGTGAAGAAAAGAGAAAAGAGAAAAAGTGTGGGTTTATATACCTGGTGCTATACATACAGTTCTTACAAATTTCTTCCCACACCTCTGGTGAGTTACAAGTACAAAAAAAACAAGCTTACATAACATGTGCTATACAGTACTTACAAATTTCTTCCCACACCTCTGGCCAATTAGAAGTACAAAGAAAAACAAGTCTATGTAACATACATGATAGTGCTTACTAATTTCTTCCCACACCTTCGGCCAAGTAGAGAAAGTGAACAACTTTACATCACATATACATACTTGGTGTGCAGTGCTTACAATTTTTTCCCCACACCTTCGGCCAGTCACAAGCAGAAAAAAAACAGATCTACATATATGGCACCACATAAAAGCCCATTGTGGAGACAAAAAGATCTATATAGTGCTTACAAGTATATGTTGTGTGTACTGCTTACAAGGTTTTTCACACACTTCTGGCTATTGTTGGGGCTGTCAATGATCATCAATGATATACATGACAAGGGTTGATTACTTTCTTGTCACAATAACATAGAATTATCTAGCTTATATCTGACAGAGATTCAAATGGTCAGCTATAAAAAGTCTCCCTAGCATTATCTGTAATTGCCTATTCATCAATATTATGATTACAAAATGATAATGCTATATATACTCCTATTATATTATATCAAACTGATAAGTATGTACTTGATCATATATATCTGGGTATATCTGCACTTCAAAATTTTCCTGATGCCACTAGTAGTTCCATATTTAATACTATTTTATTTTATTTTATTACATCTGCTCAATATACTGGTCAATCCCAGAATGCGAGTAACATACCATATACTGCAGTCACCAGCCTTGGCAACAGCATATATGCTATTCTCAGTTGACTACCATAGTGACGACCCCAGTACAAGGTGTAAAGCATTAGAATATGTGTTCTACACAAGGTTTTCTTGCCCTTATCCATTTGTCAGGCAGCTGACGACCAATGCTAACGAAATCCCTTGGGTATGGCTCCAGTGTCTAAATGCAGAAGGACCTTCGTGGGTGTATACATTATACTTGATGGCCTTAATGGCCATTTTGGCACCACTGCCCCAGAAGTCCCATACCATTGTTTCTGCACCAAGGCTTAAAGCGTTCCAAGGCCAAATATGCCAATGTCGTGATTACCTTTTGTAACACCTATGAGATAACATACAATTTAGTCTATATCCTGCTCGAAAAAAAACTAGTCCTATAATGGGGGAGACAAACAAGGTGAAATACCTGTTCTTAGTGAATCTGGATCTTGGCAACAGATTCAGAAGGCCAAGCGGTGTCAAAGGAGGAGGCATCATTACTCCAGTACATGATCTTGCTATGGTGGACTTGATGCACCCTTAGGCTGCATAGCCCACAGTGGTGTCTGTAATGGTGATTGGGCTGTTAAAACCTCATGACTTGAGAGCTGTAAATACCATGTCCAACCAGGGTCCAGAACCGGTGGAAATATGATTTGAGGTGCACATGTCCGCACTGGAACTGTCACTCACAGCTCCTATATCTGATAGCCTCAGCCTCTGGGGAACAGTGGGAAACACTGAAGCACACGAAGTGACAGAGCGATGGTGTGTATAAAGTTGACTACTAACTAGAGTATTCCATAGGCGGCTGTCTGCCACCATGTCTTCAAACACTGGTTCATGGTAACTACAGTAAATCCTGCAATATATTGTCAGGCTCTGGTGGTCTGGATGTGTGTACCTCATATCATATCTCAACCCGTTGGTTGCATTCTGGAGCCTGGTTGGCTGTGGTCTATATCCCATGTACACAGCCCCAAAATTATGAGATTTTGATCACCACAATCAGCATTACAAGACACTAATCATGGACTAAGAAGTGTGCAAGTACTGTATATCAAGTCCACCATAGCAAGATCATGTGCTGGAGTAATGATGCCTCCTCCTTTGACGCTGCTTGGCCTCCTGAATCTATTGCCAAGATCCGGATTCACTAAGAATGGGTATTTCGCCTTGTTGGTCTCCCCTGCCCAGTCAAAGTCAACTAGTTGGATAGACAAGGCTCCGTATCCAGCAATAGGGCACTTCACAAGAACATTCAGAGGTCGAATGTTGCTGTGAACAAACCCCTGGTGATGGAGAGTCAACACATGCTCCCTGACCTTCTGATGAACCATGAGCTGCTCAGCTTTCTCGCTGATCTCTACGCCCAACACCCACTCCGGTTCCTCAAGCAACTCCATCGCAATGACAGACCAGCCACAGGATAGTACATCACTGTAACCAAGCAGTGTGGGAGTTCCATCTTTAGCAGCAGACACCAGATGCATCACTGGATTGTACCTATCATGCTATGACATTATCATATCCATGATTTTACCTAGTCAACTCCGGTCCTCCAGGACACCTCTGCACCTCTGCACCTCCAAACTCTGAACTTGGTAAATCTCCATTAGTATCCAGTGTACTATCTCCTTTAGTCCCTCTACATTCGCTCCTCTAATCCTGTACTACATCTGTTCCTCTCACCTCGTAGATTACTCCGACCCAGTGTTTCTGCAGCTCGGTACCTTCGTACCTCCGGAGCACTGCTCCACTTCAGGACTCCGTAGTATACTCCAGTAGTATATAATCTGTACTTACTATCCTCATGTACTTCAGTCTAAATATTGACTTAGATAAACTTCTTCTGTCTGACTCTGTCTGTCACCTCATCCGATCCAGGCTTCGGACTTTGGCATTACCTTCGTCGTTGTCGTTGTCGTCTATCTTGAGCTCGTTGACATCACCAATGTCTCCGAGTTGCTCCGATCTGCTCCACTTCTCCGGGACCCAATTAACAGCAAGGGCATAGCACACAAGCTAAGGCCAAGTCCCAACCAACTCCGACCAACTCCGGAGTTTCTGCAAGAAGTTTGCATGGTCTTAACAGACATGATATTTATTTCAATTAAATCTAATTTTGAAATGAAACTATAAGTATTTATATTGCTAGCTAATGGACTTGTCTAATCATGCAAATGTGTTATGAGAATGTCATCTTCAATAGAGATTCCTGGTGATTTCAAGATTATACATTGCCTGGGAAAATGACCAACTAGTGGGATAATCTTTACAGTTGATGTACCACTATTTAATGAAAATATAGAGTCTGTCAATGCAAGCTAATTGACTTGCATGATTGTACTGAAATGGTATGTGTATGTCACAGCTGGTAAATATTATTAGAAATGCCATTACTATTACAATTTCTTGCAATTGTGACAAAGAAATGGTAAGGGTTGATAATCCAATAGCATAAATATAGCATGAGTATTAGATTTTACAATGTCTTATAAAAAGACTTGAACTTAGCCGAAGGTGTGGGAAAATATTTGTAAGTACTGTACAGTACATGTTATATAAACTCACTCACTCTTTTTTTTTTTTTTTTTTTTTTTTTTTTTTCACTCTTGTCTCTGACGTCCATCTTAGAGCAACAGTCACTCTAATTCTTAGAGTTGATAATCAGGTAAGTTAGCACTTGTGTGAGGTCATTTGTAAGTGTTTTTTTCAGTTTTCTTTTCGCTTTTTTGTAGTTTTGAATAGTTACAATGGTAGTCTATTTTATGTTGTACACGGAGTTGATACATAAATAAATAGTGTTGCTTTGCATTATGAGTTGAGGTGAATTGAACACTAATGACAATCTACACATGATAACTTTTGATGTAGGCTATCAACTTTCCCAGAGAATATATAGCATTATATTGCTATATCATATCACTATCAGGTGGTATAGCATGGGTAACAATCAAAGTATAGTAAGGGAATTCTATTACAATAAAATAAACTCTAATAATGCTTATGAATTCTAATTTACACTAAAAACTGGCTTTCAAGACACTTGAACATGACTTTTGTAGCTATTGTCAATGTTCTTTGACCTACATATATCTATATATATATTTGATTATCTTCTTGCTGATAATAATTATTGAGATTATGGCAAATGTAGGGTTTATAATGACATCACATCACATTATCCAAACCTTTCAGATTCAATGATATGAGCATCTTTCAAGTATGTTCGAATGAACTTGACAAGTATTCACTTCTTGTCATGGATGTGTTGGCAGATATGTATAAAGAAGGCTACTGCGGTCCATCTGGCTAAGGTACTCATATGTATTTGCAAATTTTGGTTGGCTTGGTAATTATATTGTACTGCATGATCCATGGGAAACGGGTGTCCACAAAGACTGGGGCATGCTGTTCTCATAATATGCCTTTAACGCCATGGTAGAGTTCTTCAATGCTCCAAACATCTTTGCACAGTGGATCTGCAAGTCAATATCTGTTCAGTGATAAAACAGTGGGAGGATGGGCCCTAGAACATTCACGTCAAACACCTTTGTCATCATGGATCCCGCAAATCTGATAATAGGTCCTACACACTGGATTAGAGGGGCTGTGGTGGGATAATGGGAAAGCATAAGATACCAGTGTAAAAGATGTGAATGCAAGGTAGGGTGTGCATGTTGGTGGGGTGCGCATGAAGCCATGATTGTATGGCAGCCAGATGGTATGCAGCAGCCTGAATATATGAATCCCCCTTGGAGGTGCTGAAGTCCTTCTTCACCTCAGAAATGAGGTACAGAAGGTCACCAACATGTGCATCTCTGTCACTCGTGTAGTCGGTCCCCACAATCTTTGCTTCCATCATACCTATGCCGTACTCTCTCATACACGCTAGAAACTGTGTCCTCCAATTGATTTCATCGTCAAAGAACTGGCACATGCATTGAGATAGCTTCAAGATGAACATGAGGTCTTCATCACTTGGTTTGTAGGTTTCACATTTGAAAACAAAGGTGGTGAAAATGTGATGTGTGAGAACCAGTGGGAAAGCAGACCCTTCAGTCACTTATCCTCGCACAACCAGTTCCCCTGTGTTGCACAAAATCTCATGGGTGCGGTGCCGGCCAGGTGTCTGGCTGGCATATGTGGGGCTGGTATGGCCAGTTATGCAGAGGTGGTACCTGCAGGTGATATCCAAAGATCCTGAATATGGTGCCGGCCAGTCCTGTTTAGGGCATAGGGCACACGAAGTGGCACCCATGATCATGTGACAACTTTCAGGTCATGTGATGAATATAAGCCACAGTGAGAGCCATGTGTAAACCAACCAACCAATGTCCCATGGGTCACATGATGTGGACGGAAGACTGATGTGGTACTGGCTGGTTAGAGCATAATGACATACATGGAAGTTGACATTGAGGGAATATTTGTGCTGACTTTGTTTGAAGTATGCCCATCATGTACATGGGCCCCAGCTGGTACCACCTTTCCAATGATATCATTTATGTACCAGTTATACTGGCCGAACATGTCATGCACAAGTGGTACTAGCCAGTGATATTGCCTATGATTTGGCCGGCCAGTACCACCTTTTCTACAACCTGGACCTATGCATAGGTGGTCCTGGCCAGTCATAAGGAATATGCCATGTAGATTGGTATATGGTCCCGGCCAGTACCACAGTTCTGGTGATGTGGATCCGCATATGTGCGGTACTAGCTGAGCACATGGTGGATGTTCTGTCCGGCTGGTACCATCTTCCCGACCATGTGGATTCATGTAGATGTGGTACTGGCCGAGCACATGGTGGATGTCATATGTCTGGCCAGTACCATCTTCCCGATCATCTTCATCCATGTATGCGTGGTGCTGGCTGGGCACATGGTATATGTTCTGACTGGCCAGTACCATCTTCTTGACCATGTCGATCCATTTATGTAGATGTGGTACTGGTGGGGTGCATAATATATGTTATGTCTGGCCGGTACCACCTTCTTGATGATGTGGATCCATGTAGACATGGTACCGGCTGAGCACATTGTGGATGTTATGTCTGGCCAGTACCACCTTCCCAACCATGTGGTCCATGTAGATGTGGTACCGGCTGAGCACATGGTGGATGTTCTGTCCGGCCAGTACCATCTTTCTGACCATGCGGATCCATGTAGATATGGTACCAGCCAAGCACATGGTGGATGTCATGTCTGGCCAGTACCACCTTCCTGATCATCTTCATCCATGTACATATGCATGGTGCTGGCCAGGCCATAATATATAATCTGTCTGGCTGGTACTACCTTCTTGACCATGTGGATCCACATATGCATGGTGCTGGCTGGGCACATGGTATGTATGTATATGTTATGACTGGCCAGTACCACCTTCTTGACCATGCGGATCCATGTAGATGGGGTACCAGCCACATGGTGTATGTTCTGTCCGGCTGGTCCCACCCTTTTGCACATCTTGATCTGTGTACACACCGTACCGGCTGGGCCAACATGTACAGTATGTTATGTCTGGCTGGTACTGCCTTTCCGACCATCTTGACCCATGTATGCATGGTAATGGCTGGGCACATGGTATATATTATGTCCGGCCAGTACCACCTTCTTGTCCAACCTGGAGGTGGTACCGGCTGAGGACATGATTAATGTTCTACCTGGCCAGAACCACCCTTCTGCACATCTTGACCCACATATCCATGGTACCGGCTGGGCACATAATATACATATGATCTGTCCAGCCAGTACCATATTCCTGACCATTTTAATCCACGTATGTGTGGTACTTCGCTGGGCAGACCAGTACCACCTTCCAGACCATATGGATCCATGTATGTAGGGTACTGGCCAGGCACATGGCATCTGTTATATCCAGCTGGTACCATATTCCCGACCATCTTGATACACGTACGCATGGTACTGGCTGGGCACATGGTATATGTTACGTCTGGCCGGTACTCCCTGCTTGACCATTTCGATACATGTACATGCAGTACTGGCTGGCAGTATGACATATGATATGGCCACCCTATTGATGATTTGCATCCATGTACAAGCAGTACTGGCCAGTGATGTTATTTGCCATATACCCGGCCAGTACTACCTAGTTGTATGACATACACATGGTACTAGCCAGACATCTCATTTCTGGTCATGCACTGATTTCCTCTTGTCTTTGTATGCATATCCGAGAGTATCCACTCCTAATTACCCATCATGGATGCTCATCAATGTTCCGAAACTTTCCTCTTCCTTTTGCCTGAACTTCTCCCACACCCCCTTCTCCTTGGCCACATAAGCCTTATGGCCTGAGTTCTTTGCTTCATTCTGCCTCCTTTCCAATTCCTTCTCATGATGTTTAAACCACAAAGTGGTTCAAAACATTTTGTGTTTGACCATCTCCAACTCTTCTCTCCATCTTTCATATCTTGCCCTTGCTTTCAACCAACTGATTCTACAGACTTCACAGCCAGATATATCAACACATCCATATTTACAACATCATAGTAAAATGAAACTCACATTCCTCATTCCATGGTGCAGAAATTCTGTCTCCAATGTGCCAGAACCATGGAAGGACATCTGAGTTTTGTCCAAATCGATTTTCCTCTGTAATATCCTTAGGCACTCCTAACTCCTCAGGTTTTATCAGTTGATATGTTTGAAGAATATCTTCGGAAGCTTGAAGTTGGCTCAGAGCTTCTCGGGCACGATGATAACTTTGAACATCTTGGTTTATCTTCAATCCCACCCTTCTAATGTTCTGTTTTGACCTGGTGTCAGTCCTAATAGACAACGAACTTCGAAAGTTCATTTGAAAAAGAACTGATTTGTGACCTAGATGAGTTCTCAACTTCTCCAGTCTGTCATTAGCCTGTCCAATATGCAATTGAATCTCCTCTTTTACCAGGTGCTTCAAACCAGCATTTTTTGGTACAGGGGCACCCCAGGCTGATGGCATGACCAGCTTGAAATCTTCAGCACAGGCATTTTCTACCAGCTCATCCTCTTCAATATCTATGTCATCCTTGTCTACTCCCCAGAAGATTAGTTCTCTCTCATCTTCATCCATTGGGTCATCTTGTTTCCCATTGCAAAAACCAGGATCATCCTTAGGGGAGGCCGAGCTACCACCAAGGTGTGCGTCGGTCATGAAGAGAGAGGTTGATTCATTGAACTTGATGATTCTAGCATGCAGCCTTCTCCTCTTTTGGGCAATATGTGCCTTTTATGCAGCAGTCGGAATGCTGGGCAAGCCTCGGATTTCTGCCCACAATGCATCTCTGCAGATCATAATTCATGGTGGAGAACCCATAATGTCTGAGATCACCAGTACTCACTGAACATCCTCGATACCAATCCCATCTACCAAGCATGTCACCGAGCCTTCTTTTTCTGAGGGTGACTGGTCTGCTTCCAGTAGAGTCAATCTCATCTTGGTCAAGCTTGGTGCTATCAAGACCAATGAGTAACCTTTATCTTAGCACCACCATGACCAACCTTTGTCTATCTGCAAACTATATATATCCAGAGCTTTCCCCTTTCAATATCTACACTCTCTGCCACTTCCATCCAAGCTTTCAATTGACAGGGTTCCAAGGATGCACTGAACTCTTCATATGGACCTTGTGTTGTTTGTAGACCCTCCAATGCTACTTTGTGTTCTCTCAACAAAGACTTGACTACAATTCAAAGTGAGTTTAGATACCACAAGGCCATCAAACTGGACCCACCCAGACCAACCAGCTTTTTCCAGTTTGAATCTCTTATATGATCATCATACAACTCTTGACGGTGAGTCAAAGTCATTGATCTGGCTGAAGGAGAAATTTTATTGAAGAAAGCCCAGAGGGTTTCCAAGATCTCCCCGTCCACATATCCTGCCCCTTTGAGGAACATGAGGCTAAACCTAGGAAAACAGTAAGGTTTGTGAGCACTCAAAAGGAAATTTCCAATTGCAGGCATGATTTCCATCTCCTTGGGCCAAGACAAGGTAGGAGACTTGTGTATCCTGGTAGAAATATTCTTGTGCCACTGACAGGCCACATCGTAAATGATAACAGCCTTTTGGATATCTTGGGAATTGTAAGAGACTGCCTGGAATATTGAATAGTCTATATTCATATGCCTTCCAATAAAATCAACCCTAGCATTTATTATGTACCCTATCAGGTCGACTTACTGCTCTCCCTTGTAAAAGTCGACCATGAAATGTGGGAAAAAGCAGCCATGATGTGCACAGGCACACCTACTCCAGTGGCCCACAAGTGGGTTTTGAAGATATTGGCATTGTTGACTGCCCGATGGTTCTGACATGATGATCTCTACAAAGACAGTGTAAGCACCATGACCTGAACTATAAGAGGTTCAATAAATATTATATGCCTCTTCATTATCTGCAGCTTTGGAAACATGATCATGATAGGGCTGGTTGGCCACCATGTAAGCTAAACCATCAGAGAGCGCAATGTCATCCTCAGGTTTTCGCATTTTCATGTGTTGAGCAGTAAAGTTACCATCAACCATATACTGCAGGGCCATAATATCACTTGAATTTTCAGTGTCAGGAAGATCTGACTAGAAAAGATGCATGCACTAACCTATTGTATTCCTTGGCCCATCCATCAGGCAAGTTGAGACTGGGTTGAGGACATGCTGGGCAAAATATAGCCAAGTCTCCATTGCCTGGATTTCATTTAGTATCATGACCCAATCTGGCCCTTTTTCAGTTGGTCAAATCTTGCCACATTCTTGAGACTCTCATCAATTCCCGATAGCAGTCCTTGTTACAAAATCCTCATTAATTCAAGTGTATGCTCTAGCATGAAAACTTACTGGAAGGGAATCAGGAAATGCATTGTTTGTCAACCTTCTGAGCTTTGAATAGAAGCTTGAAGCTGAAGTCTTGCATTCAAGTTCATCTATGAGAAACCAATCCAGTACATTGAAGGTGAATCCTGTTTGAGGCTTTGTAATAGTTGAAGGAAACAAATGACACCTCAGAAGTTGAAGGTGTTTGTTTTGGTCACTGGCTCCATTGCACCTGCACCGCCTCACTGTGTGAACAAATCTTCCAGCTGAGTCCACCATGGTAAATTGATCTCCAGGTCCATCACCATTCAGAGGGTAAGCATCTCCACCATGTCCTAGGTTCAAAGTATAACCTAGCTCCTGAAGGGATATTGCCTCATAGAAATGACCATTCCACTGCCAAAGATGATAACATGGAAGTCTTCATCAGGAGGACACTTTATAATGTTACTGCTTGATGCTCTTTCGTAGGTCTGTCCTCCAATCAGAGCTCTCAAAAGTCAATAAAAAAGGCAATTAAGGGTCCTAAAAAAAGTTTTTTCTCGCAAACTGGTCAAGACTGGTCAAAGACCGGTCATGACCACTTTTTTGTTTCTCTGATGTTGAATGCACTTTTACAGCACAGGATCCACACCATGCATGGTCACCAAGACATGAAAGACAATGTATAGGCCTATTGGGTCCTAGACAGTCCACACATCTAGCCATGGATTCTAAGGGTGCTTCAAGCTCGAGTAGAACTGATAGATAAGTTGATTAGAATGGAATCCAATCGCGAAGGAAATCATTTTGGGTCTTTTAACCCTTGACAGATATTAATTTCTAGGTGCTGAAATCAGCTTACTTTTGTTCTCCTGGGAGCTGAGGCTGACTTGTCATCACCCATTGAACAGGCTTCCTGGAAATCCTGTAATAAACCTGATGTAGTTTGCAGGGCCTCTGAGCCTGATGGGGTCTTGGGGATTTTCCTTCTCCTGAGTGTCTCCTCATCATCAGACAACTCATAATATGGAGTTGCATCTGCCTCTTGGTAGGTTGTTTTGCCTCTCCATGTCTGAGTGGGTGTAAACACAACCATGGATCCTGAGCTTTTCCTGGAATCGGTTCCATGGTTTGAGCCCCCGGGCCTGGTTCTGAAGAAAGTAGCCTTGGCCTTCTTTGGCCTTTGAGAATCTGTCATTGTTGGAGGGACTGAGCTGCGTAGTGAACACAATCTGAACAAGCAATTTTTGTTTCCAGCCAAAGGGTCCAATTGCATGTAGACTAAAGTTCAGACTTGAAGTGGGCTTGTGCCAACCATATTCTAATTATGTGAGTAGGTACCAAACACTTTCACCATGGGCTATAAATTGCGCTGTTTGTTTGTTGTCATCCTGGTCCATTGTGCTCCTGTGAATCCTGACCGCTTATGGGAAGCATCCAAGAACAATCTCTGTGATGATCTGAACCATTATCTCATTCACACCCTTCATATTCCTGAGCCTACCCAAGATCAAGTCTATGATTATGGCTTGCATCTCATAGCCCAAGACCTCAGAAGAGATGGCAAGAACTTGCAGGACTATCCATCCATGCCTAGACCACAGGGCAACTGGGGACATCAGGAGGGACATCAGTTTATCAATGAGCAGAGAGCATATGACAGACAGGAGCAGCAAGCATTTGTGGACAGAGGCCTTCCAACCTTGAATCCTGAACAGAGGGCTCTCTACCATGCAGTCATGGACAGTGTCATCCACTCCAATGGATCCATGTTCTGTCTTCATAGTGGTGGTGGATGTGGCAAGACTTACCTGGCCAAGCTTATTGCTGCTGCTGTTCATGCAAGAGCAGAAATTGCCCTTTGTGTTGCACCCACTGGTCTAGCCTCCCTACTTCTGCCTGGTGGTCGTACAGCCCATTCACACTTCAAGATCCCCATTCCCTGCCATGAACAGAGTACCTGCAATATCAAGAGGATCTTAATCATCAGCTCCTTCAGCAGACATCTCTCATCATCTGGGATGAAGCAGGCTCTCAGCATCATGATGTGGTGGAGTCTGTGGATCGCACTCTACGTGATCTTCTCAATAGAAACCAATCATTTGGAGGTGTCACTATTCTGTTTGATGGAGACTTCAGGCAAATTCTTCCTGTAATCCAGCATGGCTCAAGAGAACAAATGCCATTCTCACCCACTCTAACCTTTGGGCAAACATGTCTGTTCACTATCTCCTTCAAAATATGCACCTTGGCCATGATCCTGAATCTGATCATTGGGCATAGCAACTTCTTCATATTGGTGTCACTGATGGAGATGTAATTCTTCCTGACCACATGTACTGTGGTGATAACACTCTCATCCATGCCATATACTCTCAGCTTTTCACTAGAGATCAGAATCAACCCCATCCTGATCAGTAATTTTTGGATCGCACCATTCTTGCTCCTAGAAATCTCCAGGTCCATGACATCAACTCCACCATCCTCAACTCTATAGCACCTCAAGAGAAGATGATCTATCTTAGTGCAGACTCTGTGACTGATAGAGAGTATGACTATGTCCAGCCAGAAGTTCTGCATACATTCAACCCCTCTGGATTTCCCCTTCACCAGCTGGAGCTCAAGAATGGTGCCCCACTCATGTTGTTGCGCAATCTGGATCCCATCCATGGTCTCTACAATGGCACTCACTTGAGGCTCATCAGATCTACTTGAAGGATCCTGGAGTGTTGTGTGTTGGATGGGGTTGTCAATGACAATGTGGTGTTCATTCTTCGCATGGCCCTTGGTAGTGGTTTGGAAGAGTCCCCTGTTCCATTTTGTCGGTTGCAATTTCCTGTACATCTGGCCTATGCAATGACCATCAACAAGTCTCAAGGTCAAACACTGCAGCATGTTGGTCTAAATCTCACTTCACCTGTGTTCTCCCATGGACAACTCTATGTGGCCCTTTCCCGTTGTACCTGTCATATCCCAGTTTTCTCCAAGTTCAACTCTGGTCCTCTGGACCAACTCCGGTTCGTTATCCCTCCAGACTATCGGACTTGGGCTATGTATTTACTTCAGTCTTTCTTCATCTGTTCCTGTAAACCTGTACTAAACCTATCTGTTCCTCTTGCTACTTAGTATTATCCGTGCCAGTGTTTCCGCAGTACGGAATAGTCTTACCTCCAGAGCACTGCTCCGCTTTTGGAACTCTTAGTACTCCTCGATAGTATATAAACTGTACACTACGGGCTTGTACTCTTTAGTCTAATATCATCTAAGATACTCCTCCGCTTTGCTTGAATATCTTGACGACTTCATTATCTGTCCACTCGCAGATTAGCCTTTGTGCTAAGTCTTGCATCCTCTGGACAACCTCCATTCCTCTGTTATGCAAATCTGGGACAAGACTATCGACAAGGGCGCACCACATATGGTGAAGCCAACGTCCTTCTGTTAAAGTAACTCCGGACTCCAGAGTTCATCGGAGTGGACCCAGTCTTAACAGTATATTAGACTCAACACTTGTCATAGTCTCCTCTTAGCCATGGCCACAAGAACTACAAGATCCCAGACTCGCGCCATCGGTGCTGCTCCTTCTGTTGCCCCTTCCGCCTCTCCTAGGTACAACCCTTTGAATGCTTTTGGAAGTAATCAGCGAGGTCCTGAACTCGTCGGCCAATTCCAGAGCTTCTCGCCCATCATACTATGCCCTCCACTTCACAACCTCCCCCGTCCCAGGAGTCTTCAACTCTGGGCACATGCATCATGGTCATCCCAGACTATGATGGGTCCGAAAACTTGGCAGGTCTCCTTTTTGGTGGCCCCGCCCCCCACGATGATGATGATGCCAGAGATCCAGACTTTCCCGGAGGCAATCCCCCAGATCTGCTCTCTGATGATGATCTGGACTTCCCAGCAGAAGACCTCTACCCAGATGACTCCGACGAAGAAACAGAGGTCGAGCACGTCCCCTCAGACGTGCTGATCCAATTGGTGAGTGCCATCCGGAGCCTCACTCGTTGCTCCCATCGCCCTTCCTCTGACCCTACCCCCTGCACTACAGTCCAAGAGCCCGATCAGTTTGACGGGACCGATCCCCGAAAGCTCTGGGTTTTCTTAGCGCAACTCGAACTTAATTTTCATGACCGTGCCAAAGCTTTTCGTATGGGGTGTGCTAAAGTTACCTTTGTGCAGTCGTACTTGAAAGGTATGGCCTTGGAATGGTTCGAACCGGACATCCTGCTTGCAGAGGATCCGGTGAAAAGATGAAAAGTCGGCTGGATGGAACTAGGAGTGGAAACCCTCTAGTCCTGGGCCGAAGAAGTGGTGGGGAACGAGTGTGTTCACCCCAAAAGGGACTCTGGACACAAGGAGAGTAAAGTGGAGAAGTTGAAAGCCGGGCCCAATAAGTTCAGCGGAGAGGCCGATGCAAGACTGGTCGGTGGCCAAGTAAGATAGTCCAGAGGCCGGACAAGGATGCCGAATGTAGGAAAGTGTCAAGGAGCGTCGAGTTGGTGTCAGTGAGCGGTGCGGTGAACGGTGACGGTAGTTTGACTGTGGTTCGAGCAGTTCGTGAATCCAACCAAAAGTGTTTTCTAACTACAGAGTACAGTGCTTTATAGTCCGGGAATTCCCGGGACTGTCAGATGCTAAGCTAAGTGATGTAAGCGAAAGATGATAAATCAAATATGGGACACTCAAGTATTTGTACCTAATGAGTCACCAGTGAGTCCCATAAGACTGACCGGTGCTCGGTGAAAGGATAAAGAACAATGGTGAAGTCCGCTGTACGGTCTAATAAATACTGCTATATCGGAAAGGAATAAAACGCAGGAGAGAAGAAGGTGAATGTTTAAACAGAAAGAGTAATTACTGGTCGAAACCGGTATAGTCCTAAATAAGCCGGCATAGTCCGGTATCGGTAGCATATAATAGGAAACTCGGAATAGGGAGGGGGGACATGATAAGAATGGCTCAGGAGTAGGGGAAAGTCTGGATACCGACCTAGAGACATACCAATCTCTACATCCGCTGGGGGCTTAGCTTCTGACTGTCCCCAGTCAGGTAACTGTGCCACGTCAAACCGGTGACAATCGGAGTTTGAACTTGAGGTATATAGTCCGACGTGTGTCGCTCCTTCGGGCTTCTCTCTTTCTCCATCTCCCATCATGTTGCAATTCCGCTCCCGCTTAGACAAATACTGCAACCTTTCCGACGCTGGTGCCGCTCATCGCCACATGACCCGCCGGGCTTTCAAGATCGAGACCGAAGCGCTAGAGTCCATGGCTCAGGTGGTACCGGACGACAGGGACAACCTGATAGAGGAGCAGAATCAATGGATGGAGGCGTTTCAATCAAGAATAGTGTGTATCCGAGTGTCTGTTGTCGACTGGGCTAACGTATTACCCACAGGAGTCCTGGGAGTTGAGCAGGCGCGCAGTGGACCAGCTCGGCCTCGACACCGAGCTGGAAGATGAGGTCGCCACCATCATCGTGGACGTGGCACGCGTGCTGGACGAGTGGACCAAGAGGAGGAGTATGCCGCCACCGTTGGAGGAGTCGCCTCACAGAGCTCAAGACACAGCGATGGAGGTGGAAGACACCGAGCGTGCAGTGGTACCGGCAGCAGAGGGTAGGGGAGCATCATCCGAAGCGTGGTTGGTCGTGTCGTCCGTGCGCAAGGTAAGTGGTATCATCCCTCTGCAGTTGCTCGGACTGACCATGGGCTAGCGGGGGCAAGCTCCCGAAGATGAGGACGCTGGCGGCAATGCCGGCCTGACCAAGAGGAAGGCGGGGGCAAGCTCCCGAAGATGAGGACGCTGGCGGCAATGCCGGCCTGACCAAGAGGAAGGCGGGGCCACTGGGCCGTTATGTCGACCACAAAAATGCGTGTGACACTTGTAAGAACGCAGGCCATGTGGACACATGCATGTACGGGACCGGTGTGGCGTGTGCCGACTGTCAACGCATCAAGACCAGGTGCAGCCACGCACAGGGGCGATGCGGGCCGCGGAGCACGGGGCCGAGGCGCACAAGGATGAGTCACCGTTCCGGCTCTATGAGCTACTACTGACCGACTTCACAGGTGGCCGACCGGTACGGGCTTCGGCTAAGGTGGGCTTGAGCAAGCAGCAGCCCTCTCCCGTCGAGCTGGACAAGGAGGAGTCCAAAGAGGAGCCAGTCACGAGTAAGAAGGGGAAAGGCCGCCAAGCCTCAAGGAAGGTAATTGGCAAGACCTCGGTGCAGCGGCAGCAGGACCAGCTGGCTCGGCGGCTCAACCTCCTCCATTCCAGGCTGTTTCAGATCCGCGCCAACGTCAAGGCCCTGGAAGTCGAACACCAGGAGGTGATGGAGGAGTTGAGCGATGTAGTCCTCGGGCT
>JBBPSD010000617.1:0-19878 GCA_038093415.1 Xerocomellus chrysenteron | reverse complement strand
GCCAGGAGTAGGTACTCCATTTGATATACTCATATGGTAGCGCCCAGGTTAGATGCGGTTAGGGGTTATCGACTTTAGTGAAAAACATGCAAACATTGGGACACTTTTTTGAGCCACTGTAGTTTACTGGGGACATGGATCATTTTGAGATCAAAGTCAGCAAGATTGATCAGCCACCATGCTTGACGATGGTTGAGCGCTTGTGGTTGCCTGAAATAGGTGAGATTCTTGTGATCCATAAATACCTGTACCAGGAAAGGGGAGCCATGAAGGTAATGTGTCCATGATTTCAAGGTGTGGATGACAGCAAGGAGTTCACAATCATAAATGTTGTAGTTTTGTTCTGCAAGGGAGAATGACTGGGAGAGGTAGGAGCATGGGTGCCAGGTTCCATTGGAGTCAGTTTGGAGAAGGATGGTGCCAGATGCATATTTCGAAGCATCGGTAGTGACGGCAAAGGGGGCGGAGAGATCGGGAAGATGGAGGACGGGTTTGGACAAGAATAGGTGTTTGAGGGCCTCAAAGGCGGACTGGCAAGCAGGGGACCAGTTCCATGTCAAGTTTTTCTTGGTAAGGTCGATGAGGGGGCAGGCGACATTGGAGTAGTCGGGAATGGATCGACAATAAAAATTAGCAAAGCCGAGGAAGGAGCATCCTTGACTTTGGTTGGGGTAGGCCAGCTGGCAATGCCATCGAGCTTGACAGGGTCTATGGCCAGTTGCCCAGGCTTCACAATCATCCCCAGATATTTGACTTCGTCGGTAGCAAATTTGCACTTCTCCAGTTTCAGATGGAGATCTAGTTCAGTCATGCATTGTAAGACGCACTTCGTGCGCTCTTTGTGGAGGGTAGTGTCTGAGGAGTAAATGAGAAGGTCGTCCATGTAGATGACGAGCCATCCTTCAGTGATCATATCGCAGAAGGAGTGGTTCATGAACCTTTGAAAGGTGGCTGGGGAGTTGGTGAGCCCGAAGAATATGACAGTGGGTTTGAATAGTCCCTTGTGGGTGACAAAGGCTGCCTTCCATTGATGGCCATCTTTGATTTGTATGTTGTTATATCCCCAATGAATGTCAAACTTGGTGAAGACTTTGGCATCTTGTAGTTTGTTGATGAGATTGGAGATGAGGGGAAGGGGATAAGTGTTACGGATGGTATGCTCATTGACATAGTGGTAGTCTTGGCAAGGACGAAGTCCTCCATCCTTCTTTTTGACAAAGAAGAAGGGAGATGCCTGTGGGGAGTTGGATGGGCGAATCTTTCCAGAAGCGAGGTTTTCATCTAGGAAGTCTTCGGTGGCTTTCCGTTCATCGGGGGAGAGAGGGTATACCTTTCCGATCTTTGGAGTGAAGGCATCATTGAGGTTGATCTCATGGTCATAGGGTCGGGAAGGAGGGATATGGTCAGTGGCTTCTTTAGAGAATACAGAGGCGAATGAGGAGTATGCCGAGGGGAGTGTGGATTTTGGTTTGGACTTCTCGGCTGCGGTGGCAAGCTCAGTGGCAGTGGTAAGTTTCGCGATGATCGGGGATCCTGCTGGGATAAAGCAAGATCCACATCGGATGATTCGGTGGATAGCACGTTTTTGTCGGGCATGGACAATGTATTTGTTCTCCGTTTCCCAATCGTTGTATGCAAAGAGATGTTGGTCGACGATGGCATTGACATTGGTGTGATGTGGGGGTTTCACAGAGGGACGGATGAAGCGAGATTCATGTTGTTTAGTGTCAACAGAAAAGGAACAGAAAAGTTTCTGGGATTGATTGAGGGATGCTTTGATGGAGAGGGTCCTTTCGACCTAGTTGATCATGGGGTTGACTTCTTTCAGCCAAGGGAGTCCTAGAATTACATTGTCGTTTCCTAGACTAAGAATGTGGAAGGTGATTCATCTGGCTATTCCTCCGACGTCAAGGAATAAAGTAGTGGAGAACCAGATTACTCCCTTGGAGTTAATAGAGTTGTCTGTGTTCCTGGCTTGAATTGGGGTTTTCAGGCATTGGGTAGGGAGTTTATGTTTCCTGACAAACCCCCAGTCAATGCAAGAGATACTTGCCCCACTGTCTATGAGGGCTTGGGTGTCAACGGCTTTCATCGTGTACGAGGGAGTAATGAGTTGAACTGGGATTTGTATAGTGGGTGACGACTTTACAAATACATTCGCACACAACACGAAAGGAAGGGTTTGCATTGAAGAACTCTTCCTGTCTAAAAATCCAATGGTTTGAATGAAATATTTCACACCACTTCCTCTTCTTCGTCATCATTGATCTCCTCCAGCTTCGGCAATTCCTCGCTGCTGACCTTTTGTACCTTTTGGTTGCCCTTTTGAGCGAAGGATGTGCAGGCGGTACTGAGATGGCCAGGTTTTTGGCAGAAAAAGCAAAGTTTCTTCTCAATGCAATGTTTGCATTCTTCCGGGGTAAGCTTGGAGACTTTGATGGTATCTATGACCATGGTGTCGGGGTAGTGGGCTTTAGTGGTCAAGGAATTGGAGAAAGAGTGGTAGGTTTGGTGGGAGGTTTTCGAGTTCCTCTTGGTGATGTCATCAGCTCGCTTCCATTGGGTTTGGAAGGCGATAGCTTTCTTGTACCAATCGTCAATGGAGGAGGGTACGGTATCCATGGACATGATGCAGCGCATCAAGGGGGGTGGGATTCCTGCAGAGAAATATCTGATCAGGACGTTGGCGTCTGAGATGTTGGCAAGGGCAATGTGGTTCTTGAAAGTAGAAACATATTATACTAGAGAGGGAGAATACGAGTTATTTTTTGCATTCTTCTGCATGCGCTTGGTGGATAACCAGGAAATGGCATTCCCAGTAACGTTGTGGTGTTTAAACGCTGTGTTGAACTTCATGACAAAATCAGCAAAAGTTCCAAGGGTAAATGCGGTGCCAGAGATGGCACCCTGGCGGAAGGTGGAGGCCCAGGTGAGGGCAGACCACCTTGCCATGTATGAGAGGGCTAAGGCGATCTGTTTTTCATCGGTATCATAGATGGCTTTGTTGACAAGGAGGTAGAACTGCACAGCATGTAGCCAGTGCATGGGCTTTTCATAGGAACCGTCAAACACTTCAGGGGTGCCGATGCGAAGTTCAGTGGATTTTGTAGACATTGGCAGAGAAGGAGGAAAGTGGGAGAGGAGCAGTGGTGGTGGTGGTGGTGGTGGTGGTGGTGGGAAAGGGAAGAGGGGGTTAGAGACGACAGGGATTGGGGATGGTGGAGTTGGGTTTCGGGAAATAGAAAGGGCGGCAGAGAGGTGATGGGAAAGCACACGGGTTTCGTCTTCTTCCTGGGTAGTTAGAAGAGTGGAGTCGGGGTCAAGAGCTACTTCTTCCTTGGTGTCCGAGTGGGAAGTCTCTAAGGGGGTTTCTGTGGGTGAGGGTTCTCATGGTCATGGAAGGAACCAGTGAGGGTTTCGAGTGGGTTGTTGAGCAATGTTGGGAGACTATAATGGTGATAGCTCCTACGAGGAGAACTTTAATCTTTTGTTATGCTTGACTCGGGTAGAGGCAAATGTAGACTTGAAAAGATGAGGGACAAAGGCTTCTTGAAGGGCATCTTCAAGAACAAGGGGGTGTCGGGGGTTTCTGCGACAACTCCTAGCAACAGTCGGTTGCTTAGGGAGTTCTAGGACGAAGGTTACAAGGGAGCACGCACTCAAGAGTAAAGTGAAGACTCAGAGAAATCCAAGTGACAAGGGAGAATCAAGTAGATTAAAGTTAAAGGGAATACATGATGTATATATTGTCGTTTAAATAAGTGAGTACGCGGCGCACAGACCAGGCAGTGTTTGTAGTACTTAGACTAAGACAGATATAAAAGGAGAGCCTGGCTGTGTGATAGGTGGGGATAAGACTGCATTGAGGCAATGCATGTGGATGGGATGACGTCCATAGAAGGTGAGTGGGAACTGGACAAGGGGACCATGCGCAGCATGCGTTTAGGTGGAAAGTGTTCCAAAGGAACGGTTAAGAAGCGGAGATAAAGGGGAATGTTATAATTTATCTCCTCACTCATGATATCTTCTTGTTATCTTTCTTTCATCGCACTCACATCCTTTTTGGTATATGTTCTTACGATTGGTTCATTGCCTAATCCTCTTGAGTTCATCTAACTCTTCTTTCATTGAACTCTAATCCTACGCCGTTCGTCTTCCTTTACTACTGGACAGGGCTATACCTCCTTATTTATTTCTGCTTACTATCTTGACTCTTATCTGCGGACAGCCTCGCCTTCTAACCGATTCTATTGCATCAGTTACGTGTTCCAGCTTACTCACATTATTCCCTCTTGTTCTATGACGTTCTATGCTTACGCATCCCATAGTATAAGTAGTCTGCCGCTTGTACTATATTCCCCATTCTTGTTCTGCACAATCTAGTGTATACTTGAGTCCATAAGCATTTGGCTTGTGACCTTCGAAACACTTGACACTTGACCCTAGTCTCTTTCATTGAATCAAGGACATTGCGTCTCTTCGTGAGCACCTCCCTTGAGATACTTTGGTTTCGCTTCAACCTGCAAGTGTATATCTCGTGTAACAGGGAAAGTGAGTCAGGAACAAATGTCAAGTAAGAAAAAGACAAATCATAACAGAAGTTGTAGGAGTGTAAGTTGCAGAAGAGTGGAAAGACGATGCCACAATGCCTTTTGTTCAGGCATCTTCAACAACTTGGTCCCAGACCCCACTTTGCCAAATGGACAGGTTGAATAAGATATTGTAACCATAATGTCTGTGAAGGCGGATGTCATAAATAAGGTATAAGTGAAACTTGAGAAAAAAGCCCACCTGGTTGTAGATTCTATTGAAATTAGAAGCCCACATGTTGGCCACCTGGTCTGCTGGACCTGGTAAAAATTGGCAGATGCAGGTGACAAGGCAGGGATGGACATGAAGCCAGTCTTGAGCCGTTATAAGGGATTCCTCCTTTTCATTGAGTTTTGGGGCCAAGAGATTCAAGCCACTGCCATCCCCAATGGAGAGGTTGTGATAGGAGTCATCCTTCAAGGACGACGTGATAGCAAGGAGGGTAGGGGTGGAAAGGGTGTTGAGGGAAATGTGGGTGGACCAGTTTGCCTTCATGATGGTAATAACCTTGGAGGGGAAGCCCAGGTCATGATCACTGAGTAGGACCAGGTTTGAAGGAACGGCACAGATGACAGATAAGGTCATTGAGGCAAGCTGGAAACCAGATGATAGCAGAGTGTGGGAGGAAGGGTCTGGGAGGTCTGCAGTGGAGGGAAGAGGTCAGCAGAGGGAAGGGAGATGCATATATACAGAAGTGAGAGAAGAAGACACTGCAAGGAAAGCAGACCTGCTGGGGTAGAGCAATAAATTAAGAAATGGGGCAGGGTAGGTACAAGGTAACGAGGTAGATAAGGTGGGGTATGTAAAAGGTAAGGTAAGGAATAATGCAGGACAGCAAGATGAGGCAGGATAAGGTAGGATAAGATAAGATAAGATAAGATAAGGTAAGATAGAGGTAAGGTAATGTAAGGTAGGGAAAGTGGGGTAAGCCAGCTAGGTAACTTGTACCTTGAGCCTGCTGGGGGAGTAAAGAGTCCATGTCAAGATGTGGGGCCAGCCCTGAGATAAGTGACTTGATGGTGGGGACTTGATGGTGGAGGCAACCCCTGGGTTGGTGTGGGGGTTTGCGGGAGGGGCAGCTTCTGTAATGCAGTCAATAACTGAGGCAACATTTGGGCAGCAGAATGAGTTAAGACAAACCCCAAAGGTTCAGAAGCCTGGACAGGGGAAGCTGCTGGAGAGGGGGTAGCCTGCTTATGATGTCATTTTGGTGGGGCCACCACCAGGCTGGCATTAGAAGAGCCCTCTGAGAGGGGGCAGATAACTACCTAGGGTGAGAAGGGGTGAGCAACAAGATCGAGCCCCCCTGGTCCTCCAAAGATGAATGGAGGATAATGTTGGGGACATTTTCTGCAGCAGTCGTGGCCTCAGCCAAAGGAACTCGGGAGGGACCACCGCTCTCCTCTGAGTCCTCATGGGCAGGGAGTTCATTGTCAAAACCCTGGAAAGAACGATCACTGGTATTGTGTGTGAAGTCATCCTCGTCAACAGTGAAGGAAGCCCCCCTAGGGAAGCTGGCCTCAATCTCTGGGAGAACAGTCCTGGCATGAGTGCGGGAAGGCATCAAAGCAAAGAACAATGTGAAGTGTGAGAGAGGGAAAATGGGCCAACATTGAGGAAGTGGAACAACATGCACAATCACATGATTGCACATCTTATCGTCTGTCAACATCAGAGCCTGAAAATCCACTTTAGGCTATCATTCTTCCATCAAATGACTGAAGCTCACATAATATGTACATATGTTCCTCTGCCTTCTGCTCCACTTACTCAGTGCTGACAATCCCTGTTAGATCTTAAATGACTTAAATGAACCATTGAGGGTTCAATTTATTACTACACTGGGAGCCAAATGGCAGGAAGTCGAACTTAAATACAAGGGATTCAAGGGAGGTATGTTGGCACCGACTTGGATTGCTTATTGCCCTGCTAATCTGTTTCATGTGTTATTATAGGGGGTGACCGTAGAAGGGAAGTATTGGCATTTCTCCTCTCAACTGCAAAAGATTGGGATTTCTCCACTATGGACTACCAGAAATTCATCACCAGGATCAGAAAGGCACTTCCAGGTGCCATTGAAATCACCAGGTGAGCGAAAATCTTATTTAGTGTTGAAATATGATCATAATTTTTCTCAGGCCATACAAGGACATGAGAATTTGGGATTATACATCCCAACTTGCTGTGATGTTTGAATACAACAAGCCCAGTGTAGGACCCCTTTTACAGCCACAAGCAAACATCAAAGTTTGCGTGTGATTCATCATGCACATTTTTGTATTCTCAAGTCCATTGGCTGTCTAAGTGACATGTTGCCCAAACATGCCATTCTCCACCCAGGTAGCATCGAACCCACCACTGGCCATGGTCGTGATGCAGGGTGATCGAATGCCCAATGTTCACCATCTACCACTTCAACAGCTGCATAACTTATTCCTCTGAGGGTTTCCTTGACCATAACCTTGATTTCCTGGGCCTAAATCCCAACTTTATTTTCCTTCCTGTGGCTCTATTGTCAGTGCTGCGGACGGCGATGGGAAAGGTCTCTTCTCTGGCAAGCTATTACAATCCAAGCACACCCCAAGAATGAGGACACCATCGTGTTTGTGCAGTAGCCTGTCACCTTGGGTCCGACACGATGTGTACCTGTGAAATTTGCATGTTTCCACGGACTGGCTACTATATATAGATATCAACCAGCTGTCATGATGCTGCAGCTGAGCATCAGGGGCTTCCTAACCACCCTTGCACAACTTGTCCATCACACAGAATAGGTGTGAAAGAACTATGGTCGGTGGGTGCCGCACTCATCCAAGATCATGGCTCTGTGTTGATGGTCACATCCAGGTCTTGTCGTGTGCTGCTGACAAATGGTCACTTTTAGAGTTTGCATGCAATGAGGGATTTTGTGCTCCCAAGGAAGGTGATTGTTGTGCACCAAACCTACTGAAGGTCAGTGTGGATGCAAGGTATGTCATCCTAGATGCCCATCCGCACCAGGCACCAATTGTTTGCAGCACATGGATGCACTTTGTTTGTTCCATCTTCCAATACAACCATGCAGGTGCTGGCTCAAGCCTGGAGCTCCATGTGTTGTTCTATCAGCTTGCAGCAATCCTTGCCATGCTGATTCATGCATTTTTTGTCTTTGATGGCCATGGAAGACCAAATTTGAAGCATGGCACTCATGTTCACAGGAAATCCCATTGGCTCGCTCGTCCATTTCAAGAACTACTCAATGCCTTTGGGTTTTCATGGTGTGAGGTAAGTGCCGTGCTGTGTATCTCTCCATGCACCCAGCTCATTCTTGCCTGAGGCTCCTGGCTAAGCCCAAGCTGAGCTTGCTGCCCTCAATCGGCAAGGTCTCATCGACATGGTGCTCACAACAGACAGTGATGCTTTGGTGTTTGGCACAACATATGTATGTCGCCCACTGGTGTGTCCTTGGTGTTCTACATTGCGGCATAGTGATCAGTAACTTTTTTTTTCCCCTTGGCGTCCTCATCAGCCCCACAAACCCTGGTCATTTCAATCAATTGAGATCTATACTGACCATGCCATCACTGCTGCTATGGAGTTAAAGCAGCCCGGGCTCATATTGATTGCTGTCCTTGCTGGCAGTGACTACAATGTACATATATTACAGTAAATAGACCGTCAAAATCACAACATACTCCTTGTGCCCATCCTCATCGGCCATGCATTCCAGTATCCCCTCCATTATAAAGAAACAAGTCACAAAGCTGACAGACAAAGCTAGAGCTGCTCTTGAAGACAAATCACTGGCAGGCTCTGGCTTATCAAAGAATCATAGAAAGGAAGATCTCACTCACACATTATCTGTGAAATGCAGTGTTGGTAGTACTGACAAAGCAACACCAAATCAAGAAACCAGCAGGACCACCTTCAAGTGCCATTGTATTGAGGTTGAAGAGGTTGATAATAATGACGAGCAGAGCACATACAATATGGATATGACAGAGATTAAGACCACCATCAATAGTGAGGAAAACTTAACCCCTGGAGAAGAGCTTGGTAAATGTTGAACCATATCTGAATGCATGTTTGCTCACATTAACTTCCAGAACATATGATGAAGGACTGGATCTCACCTATATATGCATTTTTTCAACCAATACCTGTTATTGAAGAGGTTGATGCAGGATGCTAACTTGATATGGTGATGGTCTCGAAGTGGTTAGAGATCTGTTCTCCAACCCCATGTTTGCCAACTACATGACATACAACTCCCACACTGTCAAGTGCGGTATGGAGCACGAGTACAGTGGATTTTTTATGGGAACACATGCATTCGCAATCCAAGTAAGTAGTCAAGATACTGTCGGGGCAAACCACTAATGTTGTGTTGATTGTGTGTTAGGATCAGCTTCCTCTTGGAGCCACTATGGTGCCCATCATCCTCGCTCCTGATAAAACGCCAGTCACATGTCAGTCTAGAGGTCTAGAAATGCACCCTGTCTTTTTGACCATTGGGAACATCCAGTCAGATATTAGAATGCAGGCCACATCTCACGCATGATGTTGTGTTGGGTTCATCCCTTCACCAGCTATCAAAGTTCATTCCAATTTCAAAACTCTCCTTCTGTCATGGCTTTTCCACTGGGCATTAGACATCATCACCACATCACTGAAAGAGGTGGCAGACAATGGCTGCATGCTTGCCAATGCCAGCGGGCATAGCCAGAAATGTTACACCCCTCTTGTCTCATATATCGCTGACCTTCCTGAACAACAACTCATCGCATGTGTGTCCAAGAATGCTTCCCCTGTCACTGTGGCTGAGCTGCCTCAATTTGGGGACCCTATACCTGCTGAACCTCGAAGGCGCAATGCTACGCTCCAGCAGATAAAGGACCTATGTGCAGCCATCAATCCCTGGGATCTTGCTGCCTTTCAGAAGGCTGCAAAACTCATTAAACTCCTCAGGGTCCACAAACCTTTCTGGTGCAACTGGAAATTTGCAGAGCCCTTCCTCTTCCTTACATGCGAAGTCCTTCATACTCTACACAAATTTTTCTACAACCACATTGTTGAGTGGTGCAAGTTTGTGACTGGTTCGCACACACTTGACATCTGCTTTATGAACCTCCATCAATGTATTTCATTCTGCCACTTTGTGTCCAGTGTCTCTCATCAGCCACAAATGTCGGGTCGAGAGCAGCGCGACATGGAAAGCAAATTGGTGCTGATCCTGGATGGTGCAGGTATAGCCTCGGATGACTTCATTTATGCCATTCGTGCAATGCTAGAATTCATATGCATACCACATGCAGGATCCCGTGTATACCAACTCATCTATCACTCAGATGGAACAAGCACTGGCAGATTTTCACTCCAGGAAGCAGTGCATCATCAATATTGGGGCGCGAAGGGGTATGAAAGGAACCATCAATCACTTCAACATTCCAAAGATAGAGCTCATGATGAGCTTTGCATGCCAGACGAAAGCAAACAGTGCACTTATCCAGTATACGGTAGACATGTCAGAGCATCTACTGATTACGCATTGCAAGATGACCTTTCGGCGTACTAGTCGCCAATCTCGTACCTATGTCGACCAGGTCATGGACATCCTCAACCATGAGGAGACTATATGGTTATTTGATCTCTACTTGATTTTGCGGATGGTGAACCACTCAGCAATTGAGACAATCATTTGTACAGAGCATGAAGAGACGACAATCATTGATCCCACTCTCGACTTCCTACAGTGTGTCCTACCCGAACAGGTGTCAACATTCCACAGCCCACGTCCATTCCGTAATCTTTTTAAGAGTTCTAATGTGTTGATCTCGACAAATGGAGAAATAGCACTCCATGTTACCATTCACCCTGATCATGCCACACTATCTGTAGCGCAAATGCAGGCGCTTTACTGTCTTCCTGATCTCTTATTCATTATCTTGTGTTACGTTCATGAAGCTTCACAAGATTACCCAATGTGCGAATGGGACATCCAAGGCAATGTGTCCACATGGAACAAGTTTCATATTCAGTTGCATTCATCATTTCACAGACAATATGTAGACAAAAGTCAGGTGGTCCAGGCTTTCCCCCCTTCTGATGAATATGTTGAGAATCCTGGTATTTCTTATTCAGATTTCTTATCCTGATACCAGATTCTAGAACGGTCTTTGACCTTATCTTTATGCTATTCACATTACTCGCCTTATCAAGATAAGCTATCTCTTATCTTTTGGTCTAGACTTATGACATCATCCTTATCTCTTATCATGACATCATACTCTTATCAGCCAATAGCTGATTTATCTCTTATCTCTTATCATACTATACAGTTATGATATCAGAGTTCAGTATCAATACATACAAACAGTACTAGATACTACAGTGGCTCAAACAACTGTCCCAATGTTTGCATATTTTTCACTAAAGTCAATAATCCCTAACCGCATCTAACCTGGATCCTAACATATGAGTGTATGAAATGAAGTGCTTACTCCTGGCTTTCTATAGGTGCAAGGATCAAGGGATTCGGTAAGGATTCAATAAAATGGCAGCCATAGCAAAATGACAACTCATTGGGACAGTTGTTTGACTTTGTATTCTCATTACATATATTAGATCCTGGAATGCCATAAGATGGTTACATACCTTATTTAAAGGCTATATTATGTCACCATTATGTCATTAATTAATCTACAACATATATAAACCCTGCCATCACAAATAAATTCCCTCATTCCAACCATGAAACACCTCTCTGCTGCTTAAAAGGATAATATTATCTTTCTTGCTTCTCTTGATCTTTCCTGCCGAAACATTGCATCCCAAACTGGTATAGGGAAGTCCACTGTGGCTAGGGTCCTTCAGGAAGTCCTGCCAGACAAAGAAAATCACCATGGTGGCCATCCCTCCAAGCTCTCTCCTACCAACAAATGTGCTATTGTCCAGAAAATCCTTACTGGAAAGGCCAGCAATGCAGTCCAGGCCACCCATTTCATCAATACCATCATCAGCATTCCTGTATCTTCACAGACAGTGAGGAATGCCTGCAAGGAGGCCTCTCTAAAGGCTGTGATAAAGAAAAAAAAACCCCCTTCTCTCTGTTTCTCATAGAAAGAGGAGGTTGGCCTTTGCTCTCAAGTACCAGGATTGGACTGTGGAGGACTGGAAGAGGGTTCTTTGGTCAGATGAGACTAAAATCAATAGGATTGGATCAGATGGACAAGAGTATGTGTGGAAAAGGGAGAAGGAGGGACTAACTTCCAGAGAGGTCCAAGGTACAGTTAAGTTTGGAGGAGGATCACTCATGATATGGGGCTGTATAGGGTGGAATGGTGTGGGGGTTTTGAGTGAGGTGGAGGGGAGGATGTATGCTGAACAGTATGTGGCCATTTTGGAGGGAGGATTGTTGCAGAGCATGGAGGATTTTGGAATTCCTACAGATGAAGTCATTGTTCAGCAGGATAATGATCCCAAGTATACCTCCAGAAGAGCCAAGATCTGGTTTGAGGAGCAGGATATCAAGCTTCTGGATTGGCCTGCTCAATCTCCAAACCTTAACCCCATTGAACACACTTGGGGTCATCTCAAAAAATGTCTTTCAGGATAGGATAGAGCTTCCACAGGGGTTCATCAATTATAGGATAGAGTGGTGGTAGAGTGGGGGAGGATTTCTGTGGAGGAGTGCCAGAAATGGATAGAAAGCATGCCTAGAAGGATTCAAGCAGTTATTAAGGCCAAGGGAGGTCATACCAAGTACTAAATATCCTTTCTTGTACAAAGTCAAACAACTGTCCCAATGAGTTGTCATTTCGCTATGGCTGCCATTTCATCAAGTCCTAACCGAATTCCTTGATCCTTGCATCTATAGAAAGCCGGGAGTAAGCACTTCATTTCATACACTCATATGTTAGGGCCCAGGCTAGATGCAGTTAGGGGTTATTGACTTTAGTGAAAAACATGTAAACATTGGGACAGTTGTTTGAGCCACTGTATATAAGATGGGCCTTACAGCCTATCTCTCTATCTCTCTATCTTGTTCTTTTCTATCACTGGTTCACTCCTAAGCTTCCCTGCTTATACTTGAACCACTTCAACTCTTTGTTACCATCTACAAGAACCTGTCTACGTGAGTCTCCCACTAGACACTCATCCCTTCGTGTTCCTGTGCTATCGGGATTGTATTCCCAATAGAATACTCTTGGACACTGCGATGCGGTTCTACTCCACCGTGGAGGCAATAGTACTGATGTCTATGGTATGACTTAGGTTCATATCATTCCTCCCCTTCAAGTTGATTCATATTTTTTTATTTTTCAGATGTTGTGCAAGTTCATGCAGTATTCACACCAAAAACCAAGACCGTGTTACCTCCCTATCTCACCACCACTCTGCTCTGTTATGTGCACTACTTCCGGGTTCTTCCACCCTCCGCTGGTTGACCCAGTGTTGGGCTTTATCAGGTCAAACACATGGATCCTTTCATGGGTCCCACGACTGGCATTGTCCCTTTGACCAATGTGGTGCAATTGCTGGATCTCGTTCCTGTCTTCAACACCGTCTTGCCTGGCATAGCTCCCAGTAGTAAGACGTGTTATGGAGAGTTACACACACTACTATCTGAATATGTTCGCTGACAAAGAGACTTTTCATGTTTTGCACCATCAATCGCAGTAGTCGAGTAGATCATGATGTATAAGTTCTCAACCACACAATATTATTCCAGTTGTTTTGCCTCATCCACTGATTAGCGGCAATTGATAATAGGATCATGATCTGTCTCATCAATCGTGATAATATCTAACACTGACATGCGAGATTAGGATGCCAGCCAATTGGATGCCCCCATCCCACGATCATAAAGGTCCGTAAGCTATCAAAATTCTACCGACTGCATATTTCATTTCACTCGTCTTGCAGATGTTGGTCTCCATCCAAGCTCTGAAGATCTGACGAAATGCCAAAAATTTTGGTCGTCGTAACGCATCACACCAACTGACGATGAATGATATTTCCAGCTGTCCTTGTCACACGTCACACGGGCTGATGAATCGATTGTGTGGGTACAGTACTACACCCTTCTTTTCCCCACCTACGTCTTTCTTCTGGGAGGTTTTTCCAGCTCTCGGGGCCGTCAATCGTCGCCTACGCTTGAGAGTCAAGCCAGGGTCGTCACAGCTTAGTCACGTGGGCAGTGCGTGACGGGACCGGCAGATTCGTCATACCCAGGGTTCCCACGGAACGGTCCCAAACTGTCCTGGACCGATCAGACCGTTTCGGTCACACGTGATGCCCCCTGAGTCACGAGACGGCTGGAGAATTTTTGCTAAGGTCGAAGCTTTTGGCGGGGCTGTTGTAGGGGGCTGTGCCTCGAGGCGGACACAGCTGTGGACCGTTTCTAATCCTTATTGTACTGCCGCTGTGGACGAACCGACAGGAATGGACGACCGTGTATATAACTCGTAATCGTACTGATATGTATCGTGGTAGATACAGTGTAAGATGAACTGATACCGTGCTACCAAATTGAGCACACAAGCAACGCTGCGGACAAAGGACGGACATGATGAAATATTGAGAAAAGAAGGACGGGGCGAGCGACGAGGGGGAATGGCGACGTGAATACGCCATTATCAACGAGACCACGAGAATGAAACCATGAAGAAAGGTGAAAAATGTGAAGAAACGAAGTATGAAGAAACGAAACAAGAGGGGGAATGAAAAGTAACCTGAAGTCCTGGACAACTTAAAAAAACGGGGGGAAGATGGACTGCCAAGTGCTTGCGCTCACTCACTGACCGCTGGCTTAGAGATAGGTGAGTCGCAGACACTCGCCGCTGCCATCCTCAGGACGGATGATGTATCCTGATGTGTCTTTGGATCAAGCTCGTAGTCGGCGAAGAGGCGGAATCTGATCATGCCGCCTTCAAATGTGCGAATGCGAGACGCCAAGAGCTTGGCGAAGGCTACAGCCTTCATGGTTGCGATGGGAGGGGGCTTGGCACCGGGGATACAGTACTGCTCGTAGATGTCCTGTACTGTCGTGTAGAACGCCTGTGGATGGAAGGTCTTTCTGGCAGTGAATATACCCTGTGGCTGGGGCCACGGTGGAACCTCCTTGCCAGCCTTGGAGACTTGCTTGACACCATCACTGCAGTAGGTCCTCTTGTGGTTGAGGGAGGAACCTTCCGAGCCAGGGTACATGATGGTTCGACAGCGCAAGCAAGTCTGCGCCTTGTGTGCCTGTTGTCATTGGATCGAGTAAGCGAAATGGACGATGGAGGTGGTGTGGCACCATGTTGCTTACCTTTTTGGTAGCCCCCTCTGCCTCAGGCTTAATAAGAACAACAGCATCACAATGCTTTTTCCAAAATGCTTCGGTGTTTTGATTCGCTGAGTGTGTCAGCGAGATATTGGTAGAATCGGACATACTAGTACTTACACTTGTAATCCCCTTTCATGATCCTATTCATGAGCCTTGGCTCAAGCTCGCCGAGCTTTCGAAGGAGCGCCAGTGGATGCTTGAGAATGGCAGACAACCCACACTTGGTGACGAGACGTTTGTTGTATTCCCCCATTGCCTCGACCCACCGCTTAGACGTCATCTCGTGAGAGACCCACTTGAACTCAGCACGCATGTTCATGAACAGGTAAAATTCTTCAGACTCCTTTATGACCAATGCACACGCATCGATGTTGGTGGCGAGTGAAAAGAGACGTTGCGAGCGGGTAAGACCATCGACACTGAATCGTGGAAGTATGAGGGATGCTGAAGCCTGAGCAGCAGATGGGGACTCAGAGGGTACACCAGTTACCGCCAAGACAGTCTTTGGCAGAGTGGGCTCCTCTGACGTGGGCAAGGACGTGGGGCAGTGACTCAGAATCGACATACTGCATGTCAATGTCAGCTTTGGCATGTTGACAGGTGCGGCCGAAATATTTGCAGTCTTGGTCTTGAAGTAGTAGTCGAGGCAGTGGCCAGGACGGGAAGTGTCGGGCTCAGACACAGCAGGAAGGACTCGGAAGGCCTGTGCATCCACATCTGACGGCTTGGTGAAAGAACCGAGCCGAGCTCGTTTGGCGATGGGAGGCATAGCTTCGATGGGGTTCGCTTCAACACTGGAGTCTTCGATGGGAGAAGTCCCACCAACATTGTAGACATGTAACATGGATTCAGATCAGCGCTTTGTGGCTGTGGTACTAGTGTTTACAGCGCTTCAACTGGCGGGTTGATTCAAGAGCTGGAGGTCGATCTCCAGCTCCTCAAGAAGGGGGCGGCTTGCTTGGAGTGTGAGGTCAGCAGTGGAATCGTGTTTGAACTCGAGTGACTGTATCATAATACTAGTGTCATTGAGTTCCAAGTTGGTGGGCTCTTCTTTGATGTCAACTAGCCCACCAAATGTCGATGCATGGTCGGAGGTGATCAAACCGAATGTTTCGCCTGAGTGAATAACAGCTAATTCTGGAAGATTTGTGAGGCCAAACGAGACACCATTCTTGAGAATTCCGTTGTGAAGTGCTGCAATCGCAGAAACAAGGCTGACATGATGAGAACCGTGGGTTGAAATGAGAAATGCATCCTCCTGCTTCAAGCCGCCATGAGCAGGGCTGGCACAACCATAGGCCACACGAATGTTTCGACGGAGGACGAAGTCATGACCAAGCACGACTAGGACAGTAATCCCACTCGGCTGAACTCGTTGGAGTGAGTTCCAGCCCTTGTGAGAACCTTCAATGCAACTACCATCGGACAGAATGTCCTAACGGCGGCGTTCGAGGCAGCCCTTTCGAACATGATTAAGTTGCTCCTTGTGCACCTGATGACTGAGGCGGTCAATGTGGCATATGTGAGGCAAGAAAAAATGTGTACGTACCTGCATAGCAGCAGCAGACCACACCGTCCCTTTCTCAGCCCACTTGGCGAAGGCTGCTTCAAGTCTCTGCTCTGGTTCTGCCTTATTCCAATACTCAGCACCCGATCCCTTCACCAAATGTCTCTTAAGGACAGCGTTCGTTATGTCAGCAGCAACAGCGGCGCGGTACACATTTTTTCCGGAATTGAGAATGACAGCAATGTATCTGAAAATTTGAGTGATCATGAGATAGATAGACAAGTTGTAATAAACAATGTACCTGGCGATGAAATGCCACACGTCAAGGATGCAGTCCGTCTCTGGCAAGGCAGACTCCATAGCCCGACGAACTTGGCAACAATTATCAGTAACCATCATTTCAGGCATGGGAAGGCCCAGTGCTTCGTGACGATGCCTGATGCCTATCAGTAACTCCGTGATCTCGGCATTGGCTTTCATTTGACAGAGACGCTGTGGAGAAACTTTGTTAGTTGTAGTTGAGACATATTTGTAGGATGTATGTACTTACCCAAGCAACGATCTCACCCTTCTCATTGATCATGCTTAGAATCCCACCTCGTAGCTAGTAGCACATGGAACAATTAGCGATTTTGGCAACAGACGAAATAAACTTACTGGGGAGTGACCTTAAATACCTTTGTGATTCTGCTTGCCGAGTGCGACCACTGAAGTCCAAAAAGACCTCAGTGATCACTTCGTGGGAGACGGACTTGTCTGCATAGCCTTGTGGATCGTCTGGAGCTGAGAAAGGTTTGAGCGTGTTTGTTGTGATTCCAAATTTGGCCAGCCCAGTGCCTAGTGCTTTGCCATGCTCGCGTTGGACGGCCTTGAGATAGGCCCACTTGCACCTGTGGTATTCAAGAAGGTGAAGCTCTGTAGTTCATCATCAGCCACCACCATTAGACAATAGACCTTTTGGTAAGAACTTACGTTTGAGCTGCTCCGCCAACCCTGCTGATGTCGTCGATGGACGGAGCTCAACCACGAGGTTGAACAGCTCGCGAGTCAGCGCGCAACGCTTGTAGAAGACAGGTATTTCCCCTGATGTGCTCGTTGAATGGAATCCACTAATGAAAACTAATCATGGACCTATCTGGGATCTCCCAGTGGTTCCATCCCTTCCAGTAGACGTGACTCGTTAATGCAAAGCAGTAGCCACCGTCTTTCACATCAATGTCTTTATTCAACTCAGAACTGGCCGCCAACCCTTCTGTCTCTCCGCCGTCCACCACCATTTCAACATTACCTGCTGGTGAGTTCTCCGACCCACCATGATTATGCTTACAACTGTGGCAGCGCAACTGCAATCCAATTGCGGTTTCTTCGTGTGAAACCCCATGAAGTTCACGTGCGCCTGTTGTTGTCCAGCCTTCCCAACTCACGTCACTGCTAGACGAGCATTGAGGACACTTTGCAAGTTCCGGATAGTACAAAGGATGGATAATATTGATGGGTTTGAGGTATTGCACATCCGGTTGGATGTTGGTAGGTCCGGGTCGCAGCTGCGTGTGAAGGTAGGCAGGCGGTACGAAGCGAGGCCCGAGGATTGGTACATCAAATCCGAGTGTCTTCGCTGTCGTAGCTTTCTGACTACAGCAGCAGGTTGCATTCCATAGTGAGGCGACATACTCGACTACTTCAGCCTCCCACTTCAGCTGAGCAAGTGGGCAGTTGCATGCCTTCGTTGCGGGTAATTTCTTCCATTTTTCCACCCGTATATTAACCTGTTTACCAAGTCATATTTTAGAACATGAATATCAATGTTCTGAGTCCATCAACTGCTGTGCATGAACTCACGGACTGGGACCACTGTGTCCAGTGTTGAGAATTCTGGTATTTCATATTCAATTTCTATTCTTGATACCAGATTCTAGAACGGTCTATGACCTTATCTTTACGCTATTCATATTACTCATCACCAGATAAGCTATCTCTTATCTTTGGTCTTACTCATATGTCATTTGATATGCTTATCGCTATCATGACACATGTAACGCTTATCAGCCAATAGCTGATATCACTCTTATCTCTTATCATACTATACAGTACTGATATTAGAGTTCAGTATCAACATGCATACACATGTACAGATACTATATAAGATAGGCCTTACAGCCTATCTATCTATTGAACTATCTTGTTCTTTTCCCCTCAGTTGGTTCCCCTTTAAAGCCTCCCTGCTTTATCTTCACTACCAACTGTTTACCCTTTGTTCACCAACCAAGGACCTGTCTAAGTGAGTCTCCACTAGACACTCATCCCTTCGTGTTCCTGCGCTATCGGGGTTGTATCCCCGATAGGTTATGAGCCCCGCTTGAAGATATAAGGCGGTCTGTCATTTTGCTAGCACCCACGATGCCCGCAATCTTCATGCGTTATGGTTCATGGTTGGTGACTGGCTTCGCGCTGGTCATATCGATGGTGGCTGCCGCCCTATTGATTGCTGTTGGAGCAGAACCTATGCGGGTTGATGGAAACGAACTAGAGTTCGCCGTTGTTTCTGGAGAGCTGGTTATTCGTCGCGTTATGCACGAATTCCAACTTCTTTACAACACAGTCGTGGATGGCAACAGAGTATCGCTAACGATCGTGCTTCGCATAGAACCACAATCGGAGGTTGGTAGCCCTTCACCTGTCCCAGAAGAACGAGACCCCTCCACTTCTCCCGTTCCTCCATACTCTGCATCCGTCCCTAATCAGGACAGGAGCATCTTCTTCCCAGACCTTCCATTCCAGATTCGCTGTCCACTTTGTCCGCATCTCCTAGAGATAGGAGAATACTGCCATCATCCAAATCGAGGAGTTAACGTCCTACGGCGCTCACCCGAAAACACTACATCTTGGGCTGAACTTCTAAACAATCCTTTCGAATTCCTTCGTATAATCCCTGGTCCAGAGTCTAATCTGCACCACCACCATCCGGATTCGAACCTTCCGACTACACCTCTAGTCGAAAGAGCAATTAGGATTGCCCTCGCCCCGGACTCTCCACCTCCTCTATCCTCCTCTCCATCTCCATCCCCACGCAATGCCCATCCTTTCAGTTCCCTTATCCGAGATTCCCCAGAACCCGTTGCCCTACCAACAAGAGGCTTTCGTCGAGGTAGAGGTAATGGCAACAGGATCCACGGATCTACAGGAACTACCAGCAGACCCAACCGTGGAAGAGGGACTCCCACCACACCTCGTGGCGGAGTACCGCTTCGCGAGGTTTCAAACTTGGCGACAGGATCGCAAAGTACACCTGTTCGACGAGAAAATCGACAGCCGGATGTTCAAGTTCCGAGGCGCGGAACCAGATCTCGTAGACGGAACATTCCAGACTCCAACGCTGGACCGTCTTCAAGGACCTGAGCTTCTGAACGCGAACCGCGTGGTCTATCCATTCCAGATCAGACCATGCGAGACCAAAGTTAAGTACGCACCGTAC